>JAODUH010051770.1:0-18839 GCA_027564835.1 Typhlichthys subterraneus
CCCCCCCCCCCCCCCCCCCCCCCCCCCCCCCCCCCCCCCCCCCCCCCCCCCCCCCCCCCCCCCCCCCCCCCAACCCTGCTCTGTTGTAGGGAGCTCCCTCTCAAGGTCGCTGTGACCTCACTGCTTAGTTCCCATCCTCCCTGGACAGCGGGGAAGAGGGGGAGCAGGACAATATGGGCGCAGAGTGACGGAGAGATAAGACCCTCAGAAACAATGCATACCTTTGAGGTGAGCGAGCGAGATAGAGAGGGAGAGCCGGCCACACTGACGGGGCTGCTCAACAGACAGGAGCCGTAGCCTTTATAGTGAATAGCACGGTGGTCTCGACACGACACCCTACGCAGCACATATGACAGAGCAGCGAGTGACGGTAGGCAACTGGGTGTGTAGGCTCCTGGGTAACGGCTGTGGTGGCACACCAGCACGCACTGTGCCTTGCGTCGACGCGGCCGCATATACGCGCTCACAGGACACAGGAGGCGGAAGACATGATCCACACATACAGGAGGAGGTGGTGTGAACAGATGAAGTCTACATCAAGCTTTTTAGTGCCCCTGCATTCATTACCTCATTAGAACCCATGATGGCCATTAAAGGGAATAACCAAGAAGCCTCACACTGACAACAAACCCATAAATATCATGAGCAAATGACCAGCGACACAGGTTCATGGTACTGTAATACCGTGGAACAAGCCAACAGTACATTGTGTTTCCTAATGCCGGGAAGCGCACTGCCTGCGAGGAGACAGCGTGGATCGTACAGTCAGCCGACACGCACAGATATCACACATACTGTATTGCTCATACCAACCTGACGTTTGAATAGTCCGCTGTCATATCGACAGTGTCGCGTAACATTCCTCATGTTGCACAGCCCGTTCCGCTGCTCCCGGCATGTCCCGGTCACAATAAGCAAAGAAATTAGCAAGGTAGAGTCCCATCTGTCATGAAGCTGCCAGCTCACTGGGTGTACATTAGAAGATCTATTGATGCAAGCTAGTCACCAGAGAAAATACCCAACCGTGACGTGCGGATCCAGGCACAAAAATAGCAAAGGGGCCCCAGAGAGGGGTTACACAACGGCCCACGTTTAAGTACGCTTTTACTCTCTGGCTGATTCAAAGCACAGTAGCAGCTGCCCTTAAACTACACCAGTGGTGCTCAAAGTTGGGGCGGTTACCCCTAACCCCCCCCCCCCACACACATACACACACCCACACACACACACACACCAAGGGGTCACAAGATGCTTTTGGGGTGGTTTCAAATGTTCAAATGTTAGGAAACAAGACATGGTAATCTAGTTTTAATTTAGAAATGATAATGCATGTACATACATGTTTTCAATAGCTATATGGTGCTTTAAAGATTTTTTTGTTCCATTGTATTTTTTAATTATAATAATTTATTCTAAATCAGAAAGGGGGTAGGAAAGGGGTCAGAGGCAATTAAATACTTTTGGCGGTTATGTCTTAAAATGTATCCACTGCACTGAACATTATGAATGGGTTTGACAAAACAAAAATACTTGTCGATACAGTATATTAAACAACATAATTATAGCCAATTTAGCCAATATAAATTGTAATTTATACCTCCCACAGAATAGTCTATACTATTATTATAATATGCTAAAAAATAATACAAAATCCCAAGCAAAAACAGGGATGTTAGAGGTACAGTGCTCAATTATAATGTACCAAGTACTCCAAATGTCTATCCTAGCTGTGAGAGGAAAGGCAGAGTACAACTTAAGCTTAGGGGAGGTGTAGGGTGAGGTGTAGGTTGAGGTGTAAGGGAGGTGTAAGGAGAGGTTCTAGCACTTGTGTAAGGTTCGGTAAGGGAATGCACTCTCAATGCAAGTTTCTAATCCAAGCAACATATTTGCAACACAAATTTCAACCAACAGGGTTATTCAGGATACATCAAGAACTGTCCCTTTCGTAGACAGTGAGTAATGCACAATATCGGGAAGTGGTTTGAATGGAACGTACACTTTAAATATCACTGATTGAGTCAAAAAGTGACATGCTATATTGAATGATCATATAGATGAATTACAAGAATATGACAGCATAGAGCGAGGGGGTCCACAAACACGAGACATGTTCTCTGAATTAAAAGTCGCCCACAGGCTGTTTAGAGCCTCCTCTTTCCGTCACGACAGGATTCGCTTTGTGAATGGAGAGAGCCATAATGAAGGTGCAATTAGCGCAGCAAAAGAGAGACAATAAGGCAGATTATCCGCAGCTGCAAACCTCCTGCAGTGAGCGACAGCGGAAGAAATGGTGCTGTTAGAGCTCCATACAACATTCCCTCAATACTTCCTCGTGCCATCATTTGACTAGAAGGAAATAACATGCAACTATCATTTTATCACCAGGACAAAGTATAGTATTATTTATTCTAACTAAGTCTTCTTACCAAATAAATTGTCCTCGAACCCAAATTATATTTAGGATTAACAAGAATTATAATAAATTTTTGTTAAATTGATATTCATCATTACAACATGTTAATAACTAAAATAGCTAAAAGCTAAAGAGGAAATTATTTGTGTACGCTTTGCTCAGTGTTTTCACAAATGTTCAGTACAGATCAACAGTCTATTTAACCAAGTCACTCAGTATTGCAGCAATTTGCATGATTCATTTATTTTTAAATAGAAAAGAGGTTGATTATTTATCTGGCCTGCAAAAGGCCTGCTAGAATACAAAATAAGCCAGCCAATGAGATTTATGGAGAAATATTAGTATCAAGCATCTGATAATGCCAAGTACAGTAAAGCATCTTACTAAACCAAAACTCAGTGCTATTCCCCAGAAAAATATATAAATAAAATTATAAATTAATCATTTCAAATTGACATATAATAACCTTGTGCCAACTTCTGTCAATTGTGTAAAACGTTGGAATTTCAGCACAATACAACTGACACAACTATAAATACTTGACCCGCTTAGACCATCCTCTACAGTTTCAGTATGTGCTATTGGGTGAGAACAACTGGAAGCCTCTATGAATAGGGGTCCTTGGATAGGGGTTTGCACCAGCTATGCTTACTATATTTATAGGGATATTTCTTAGAGGCATGTTGTCTAAAGCCTGCAGGCATAACAAAGGGCTACCTTGCTTAACTTATGCAACAGCCTAGCAATCCAATTAGACATATGGAGAGTTCAGAATCCTACCCAAGCCTGAACATCCTGCTGCACAACTCTAATTTCACAGTACGTCCTTTTTAAAACTGCAATGCAAACTGCAAGGAGCAATGAATTGAATGCACAGCCTGTGCATGGTATATGGTGTTGCAGAGAGCTATAATTAGACATACTGTAGCCCATAACACTGCACAGAAGTTGAATCAAAGTAACTGCACTGCAGCTGAGATCCATTATGCCGTATTCAGTATCTGGAGGAGGTGCACTAAAATGGCTGATACTCGATGTGCAGTGAAGGTCAAGTCGCCCGTCTCTATAAATATAATGGTCTGTCCCTCAGGATGTTCCACACCGCTTGGCATTTCCACTATCTGAGGTACACAGCATTGCTGACCAGATCAGATCCAGCACACATTTGCGTGTGACTGAACACAACACACACTCTACTACTAGCAAAGACTTTAATGATATGATATTGGTGTTAAGACAGATGGGACAGCCAGGGGGAAATTAGGGCATTATGACAGGGAAAAGGGGTAGGATTGGGGTGGTTAGATAATGTTTGTGAATGGAAGGAATTAAGTTTCCTGTCAATGACAAAACATTTTTACCTCCAGAAAGGCTTCACTATATGATGTCATACCAGTCACTTCCCAAACCCCCCCTGATTATGCTATGATCACATTAATACCTGCAAATGAGATGATATAATTGTGTTTCCATAGCAACTATACCAATCTGCAACGATTTCTCCAGGCGCTTGTACAGTAGCCTACTACCTACACACAGAATTCATTCATGGACATACCACAATGTGATATAGGGATTTCTGAACGAATATGGTCAAATGTAATTAACCAGACAGACATTAGAACAGTATGCTATAGGCTACATATTATAATACTTTCTTTAATAACCTTATGCTATAATAACATATTTTGAGCTGAGAAGAGGAGATAACGTAGATGCCAGCTGTTGACTCATAGGTTGGTCTAGCCTTAATCGTTTTTTTTTTTTTGTTTTTGTCTGTAAAATAAATACGCACGGACTTGAGATTGAGAACCCCTTGCGAGCCCCCTAAATTCACGTCATGGAACATTTGCGGTACAAGGACCTCCTCCCACCTTTAACGCGTGCAACAGGGAGCAGACACAACACTGTGCTGAGCTGCCGTTTACTGGACACACGTCTCAGGTGACAAATAGCTTGCATACCGAATTCATAGAAGAGTGGAGGAATGCACACAAACATCTGTGCGAAGTCTTTTTTTTTCTGCGCATAAAATATTGCAACAACGAGCCTTACCGGTTATTGCACAACATACAGATTCCTCCATTTGACCTACATTTCCCAGCTGCACTGTCAATTCAAAGGGGGGACATCTCTTCCTCGGTACACAAGCGCTGCCGTCTGTTAGCACTGTACAATGTGTTCACAATCGTTCAATGGGCGTGCTTTAAAACGGCCCACACGTCTGTTGCGTTCTCGCCATGGCCAGTGGAGGGTGCTGTGAGATTTCTTTTCATTAAACCTTGATACATTCAAGAATGAAACCGATTAAAATAACAAAGAAAGTATAAAAATAAGATTATATATAGTTTAGTAGCTTCTTGTAGTAAAGTTTCAGTAAGCACCCCTTTATATTCACATTTTACATTTTTTTAACAAACAAGTTTATTTAACAAACAAACAAATATATATATAAAACAAATATAGCTATTATTCAAAAGTGCATACACATACAGTAAACAGTGACCACAAGTTAAAAAAATGATTTCTAAAATTCTACTGGCACACTATAGTCATCTGATCATCATGGTAGCTAAAGGCTACATTTTTAATATTTAGGAAGCAACAATTCAAATGCCATCTGTTTTGTCCTATTCTCTTATGTGGCACCTGTTATCTTCAGTGTCCAGGCCCACTGGCATGGCATCTGACTGAACGACAGCTGAGGTAGAAGAACCTTCAGTCCATTAGGTTTTACAGGCTCCCATACCAGGGACCCATGACCAACAAGCACCACCTAAAAACATGAAGGGATCATTTAATTAAATGGGAATTCATAAATACTGTAAATAACCAGACTGACAGAATATGAATACACATGTTAAAAGCAAAGGAAATATGTTTACAAAGTGGCTATAGTGTCTAGCACATTGACTGCACAAATAAGTAATGCATAACACTGCAAGTTAGGAAAGCCATTTCTGAGTGCAAACCCAAATGTGTATGCAGTTCTGCTGAGATTAGCTGCTTTATGTTCCTCTATGTATAGTTTACCTCAGTTATTGCTTTAGTAGCCAAAGGCTCATGCAGAATAACCAATCCGCTTTTTGGCCAATCCAGTAAAATTGCGAAGATCGTCTTTTCCTGTGGCCTAAAAGTGTACCTATGAAATGCAGTAAGTCTCATTTGTCATCATATCCCATTTTTTGTTCGATTACTTTAAATATTGGGTGGAAATACTGATCAAGTCACCCTTTGATAAAGCCTTAATATTGCAAAAACAATTCCAAATTGCACACTCACCAAACATCTGGCGTCACGCTGTCATTTTGAGATCTCCATGCTGTGGTGTTGTAAATAGCTCCACCGTTGACACCCAGCCACTGACCCATCTGCCTCAGGCGCTCCTCAAATATGGGAACAATCCTCCCATCATGTGTGGGGCCAAAATTCATCAGCAGGTTTCCTCCACAAGACACAGTCTCTACCAGAGTCTTAGGCACATACAGGTTTGTAAACACCCATTGGTGCAAATGGATGTCACCCACCACTTATAGTTAATTATCTAGCTTTTAAACATGTTCATATCAGACATATTGTAAGTACCGTAATATTAGAGAAACAGTAAATTCTTCATCTATGTAAAACTATCAAACGTGACAACCGGACCTAATAGTTCACAGCATTAATAAAATAACAATTACATTTTGGAAGATATTGATTCTTTAAACAGTGCAATTCACTATAGATGTTATCTTATGTCATTTATTTTATTCTTCCATCAAGATTATTCTTAATACCATTCCACAAAGGAAAAGTACAGAATATAAAATGAACACCATCGTGCAGCTCATAATTATTATAATGATGAGGATCTTGTGATATATGGAATATATTAACAGGTTTGGGACCTGATAAAATATTTAAAAGTTAATTAAATTGTCTCTTACCGCTACAAGCTGCTCAATGGTGAGGTAATCTTTGAGCGGCGCATTACGTCTGTAACCCCAAGACTTGGTGTCTATAGTCATGCAGTTTTCCCATTTGTGTGCGAGTAGGTGTCCAGGCTGGTAGCGGTCAGCACAAGTGTAATATCCACCATGGGCGCAGATGCAGCCAGAGCCCCAGCGATCATTTGTCACCACGGTCTCTCGCACAGGGCTATTATGGCACAATAGAATAGAATAGACTGGTCCCTCCATATGAACACACACACACACAGGTTGGTAGCTGGAAAAACATCTGGGGAACTGTGTATTGCTCAATGTGCAGTAAAGATGGCATATGATAATGCTTCATCAATGCCTTATCCAGACATTATCTTCGGGACCCAAACCAACTATCCACTACCTTTAACCTTAACCACTAACCCTACGTACTTTTATTTTACAGTTTTTGTGTGTGCGCGCACGCGCGTGCGTGCGTGTGTGTATATACTGTAGTGTAGTCAAGCAGACATAGTTCGACATAGTCCTAATTAGAACAGTAAAACAATATTTTTTTCAATATTATAATCATAATCATGACTTTTTATGATACCTGTCATTATAGAGCCAGGCTAAGAAGCCTGTGCTGTTCCAATACTTGTCAGGGGCATCTCCATCCCCATCGGACCAAAGAATCTCTGGTTTGTACTTTGTGACAATGTCATAAAGCTCAGGCAGAGTTTTAGTGGCAGGGAAGTAGTTGGTTGTGAAGGCATTGGCAGCATCCTGTTCAAATAGTGGGTTAAACCACTCAAATAAAGAGTGGTAGAGCCCCAGATGTAGATCGCTGTGAGCACGAAGGGCACTAGCAACTTCACCCACCAGATCTCTCTTGGGCCCTATATCCATGGCATTCCAGTTCCAAGAGTTCTTAGACCCCCATAGTGTGAAACCTGAGATATAACACAATAGCACAACCCAGATATTTGCTTACAGCAAGATAACACCACTAGGGATATTCTATCCATACTAGAAATGTCTGGACTTGTGGTACTTTAGGCTAAGTGTTGGATAGCTCATAAGGCCTTAAAACTGGAATTGCATATTGTAAGCAGATCTGTGACATGCACAACAGGGTAAAATAATACCTTCATGGTGTTTTGTTGTTAGTACGATATACTTTGCCCCTGATGAGGCAAAGATGTCTGTCCACTCATCGGCATTGAAAAATTCTGCTGTGAACTGTGGGGCAAAGTCTTCATATCTGAAGGTTGGGGGATAATTATTTTCCATAAAGTCAACATACGCCGGTAATTTCTTCTTCTGCCAATACCACCTAGAACATGAAAAGCATTCAAACTGGGCAGGAATTATTCAAATGTAATTTTACATTTCAGCAGATACATTATAACTTGAGATAAAGATATTGAGAATTACCAAAACCACTCGCTGCCAAAGCTTGGGACAGAAAATACTCCCCAGTGTATGAAGATGCCAAACTTGGCTTGATCATACCATTCTGGTAATGGTCTTGAGTCAATAGATTCCCATTTAGGTTTATATTTACATGTGGCAAAGCTAATCATCATCAGCATAACTAGAGGTAAAACGATCAGAAATTGACTTGTCATTTTCTCTTGAAAATAAAATGATGCTGGGGCATCGCCAGTACGTTTAGTGCCAGGGGGCGGCGCTGACTTATGTGATTCGCATTGAAAACACGGAAGCAAACCATTCTAATATATTGGAAACGTTAGATTTATGTATTGTAAATTAAGTGTTCAACCTACCTATCACATAAGCGAGAGTTAACTCCGTCCGCCTGGGCTACGCTGCATTATAGATTCTGCACACCAAATGCAGACATGCGCACTGTACTTATTTTTCTAGCATGTTTTGTGCGTACTCATGCATGGCTATATTGACTGTCATTGTCATATCTCTGCGAGGGATTTTGACAAGGTATGATTGACAGCACCTCGTGCATTAAGCTTTAAGATGTATGCTGTTCACGCTGTTAATTGTTTTATTGTCTTTCACAGGATATAAATGAAGTGGTTGAGAATTCAAAGAAGGTACATTCTCAAGTTACTAGCAGGATGTAGCGGCGGACGTGCACGCTAATCTATTATGGAGTAGGCCTAAATATTGTTTGGGTTTTCAGACTGGACTGTTGGCAATTGTAGCAGTGGCTGAGCATGCTGGAGAATTTGACAAGATCATCCAGTTGTCACATAGGTATTATGGGACATTACATTACACATATCACCTTTTACCATGAGGCTTGTGTATTGTTTCTCTATTGAGACCATTTTTGTTAGGTTTCCAGGTTTTATATTTCCCTGTTTAGGGGTCCACCCTGTTCAAGAAATAACCCCAGATCAACACAGAGCGGTCTCTCTCCAGGTGAGATATACATAATTTATATAATAGGCCTAATCATACCAACTGCGTTATGTATCAATCAATCATAATTATGTATATATGTATGTATGTTATTGATGGCATTGTGAAGACAAATAAGAAGCATATTACCTCTTCCATGCAGGACCTAGATGTTGCTGTACCGCTTATAGAGACACACAAAGACCACCTCGTAGCTATTGGGGAGGTGATATATTTGGATTTACCACAATCACAATTCAATTCCGTTTCACTATACTGTGATATTTAACATATCACAACAAATATCTTCTAAAAGGTGGGCCTGGATTTCACCCCGAGATATGTGAGCAATGATATTGACAAAGACTGCCAAAGGCAGGTTCTCATTCGTCAAGCAGAAATAGCCAAACAGCTGAACCTTCCTCTGTGAGTCTACTTTTGTTTATTATTTATTGATGTATTTATTTATTGTGTTTCTATTACTTTACAACTGTGTTTGTGGTTTGTCATTAATATAGTCTAATAAATTAATAAAATAATGGAAATATAACCAAAACAATACTGCCATTTGAATATTTAGGAATGTTCATTCAAGATCAGCAGGAAGACCCACCATTCAGCTCTTAAAGGAACAGGGTGAGAAATACATATTTGTATCCTAGTCTAAGGTTACTGTGGACAAATGTCATGGCGGACACAATAGATGTAGTGCCTCTGAATCCTCACTAGGTGTTGAGAAAGTCCTGCTTCATGCCTTTGATGGGAAACCCTCTGTTGCCATGGATGGTGTGAAAGCTGGCTATTTCTTCTCTATTCCACCATCAATAATTAGAAGTGGACAGGTATGGTGTCTGTGGGCCCTTGCTGTTTCCTGTCCTCACATAAGTGTTTTGTGGCGCTTTGTTGCATTTGATTTATAGTGTGCAGAGTTTTATATTTATATTTTGGTTGACCATTGAAATGTATAAGTTTATGTGAATGTGTTGAATATAGACAATTCCATTATATTATTACAACCTATATGATAACTAGATCTGTCATGGTATATTGATACAGCAGCATCATTGGTATTATCCATTTAATGATATTTTGCTGTTTTGTTTGTTTTTTACCAAGAAGCAGAAGCTTGTGAAACAGCTGCCATTAGAGAACCTCTGCCTTGAGACTGACTCACCTGCTCTGGGTCCAGAAAAGCAGGTAAAGGAAGTTGTTACTTTTCTACAGATCAACCAGCCATGTTCATAGTGTTACTGTATTCGACACATGGAACATCTAAATTAGGTATATTGTGTCAGTTAGCATCATAAAGGGATTTCCACAATGTTTTCACCTTTAACCATGAAACCTCTTTACTGAGAGGAGAAACGTTGCATCACCATTCAAGTACTAATCCAAATGACATTATAACAAAGCGCACAAAGAAACACGTGTGCAGCACGGGTGTGAAGCCACAAGTAATGCAGGTAATACCAATGCATTTAGGCCCGTAAACTCACACCCCTGTATCGATGAATTGGCCCCTCCAATATACACATTACACATACTATGTGTGTTTACAAGGACAGGGGTTCCACTTTTACCCATCCTACCCCCTTATCAAGAATAACAGATTTGTTTATATATTTCTCATCTTTAAGTGCCATCATGTTTTCTTATAAATATCTATTTTGCATAACTATCATTTAGATTTCCCTCCATCCAGGTGAGAAATGAACCCAAAAACATCTCTGTCTCAGCTGAGTACATCAGTCAGATTAAAGGAATACCTCTGGAGGTGGTGATAGAAGTGACAACACAGAATGCACTCCGACTATTCCCAAAGCTTAAATCAGCAATGGTACACTGATTTAACTGCCATTTGAAAGAGCACCATTTAATAGTGGCAAATTATGTTTTGTATTATGTTTTCCTTATTAATTATGGTTTGGATTTTTATTTAATAATATAATTAATACTGTTGCTTTTAGTAGAGACAATATGTGATGAAATGTGAATTGGAAGGGTGCCAATATATAGGAATCATTATGTAATTGACAGTCCATAATAAAATGTTAACCTATTGTGAACTATTTTCTTGGTATTATATCTGACCACTGTGAAGATGTATTGTTCAAAAGTCTAATTTAAATAGGTGTTTTTAGGAAAAAATATTTAAAAAAAAAACTGTACACTTGGGTAAAAACATTTTACTCATGAACATTGCACAGATTTGTATTTTGAACTAAATTCAATTTTATCAATTCATCCATCCATCTTCATCAGCTTATCCGTAGTCGGGTCGTGGGGGCAGCAGCTCCAGCAGAGGACCCCAAACTTATCTTTCCCGAGCAACATTACCCAGCTCTGACTATGGGGATCCCGAGGCGTTCCCAGGCCAATGTGGAGATATCATCTCTCTGCCTAGTCCTGCGTCTTCCCCGAGGCCTCTTCCCAGCTGGACATGCTTGGAACACCTCCCTAGGGAGGCACGCAGGGGGCATCCTTACCAGATGCCCGTACCACTTCAACTGGTTGACTGGAGTTTTCTACTCTTTTGGCACTGTCCCAGACTCCCACGCAATGTTAAAATGGCGTGTCATCCATGACGTCCCCTCCACATCCAAAGCTTTTAGCATTTCTGGCTGGATCTCACCAATCCCTGGGGCTTTATTTTGAGTTGTTTTACTTTAGCCTCCAGTCTCTATTATAGAGAGCGTGTCAGTCGGATTCTTGAGTCAAGTGTTCCTTCCACCACATAAGTACCTCCTCAGTAGAGGTCAACACCTTACTGTACACAGCTTGGATGGGCCCCTACTTCCCCTACCTTAAGTGGCAGACCGTTTTCCAGAAACACTTTGGTGCCGACCGAAAGTCTTTCTTCATGGCTTCTCTGAACCTCTCCCACACCCACTGCTTTGCTTCTGTCTTGGCAAATGCTGCAGCCCTACGGGCCTGTCGGTACCTTGCAACTGCCTCCAGAGTCTTCCGGGACAACATTTTCCGAAAGGCCTCCTTTAGTAGGACGGCTTCCCTGACCACCGGTGTCCTCCATGGTGTTTGATGGTTACCGTCCCTTGAGGCACCTAAGACCTTGAGACCACAGTTTTCTGCTGCAGCTTCAACAATGGAAACTTTAAACATTGCCCACTCAGGTTCAATGTCCCCAACTTTTACAAGGATGCAAGAGAAGCTTCACCAGAGGTGTGAGTTGAAGATCTCTCGGACCGGGCCTCTTTAAAACATTCCCAGTTAACCCGCATTACCTGTTTGGGTTTACCAGGTCTGTCCAGAGTCTTCCCCAGCCCCCTGAACAAACTATCTCTACCCAAGTGTCCAAAACATACGTCCACGATAACAAAATTAATCATCGACCTTCAGCCTATAGGGTGCTCTGGTACCACGTACACTTATGAGCATCCTTTTGTTCGTGGTGTTTGCTCTAGATATCCATGGCTAGCACAAAATTCTAACTACAAACGACCACGGGTTCAGATCAGGGAGGCCGTTCCTTCCTATAACTCTTCTCCAGAGCACCATACGGCATTGAAGGGAGAGGTATTTTTATTTAGATTAAGCCCAAATATCCACAAGCTTTCTCCAGAATGACTGACTATGCCTTTAACTGAGTCAGTTCTCAGGTGAAGGGTTAGATCAAATATGCCAATTTATAGGTTTGTGAAGTGATTTCATGCTCCATTGGAAAAGTAGGCTATATGATATTTTTTAAATAGTTTATTTTGATACATTGCGTGGCTATTGTATTTTGTAGTTTATCGTGATACACTTATTTTAAAATACAGTTTGATATCTTTTTTCACCTCCCAGGTGTCAGTCATGTTAAATTAGGGCTGAGCGGGCTCTTAAGTGGGCGTGGTTAAAAGTTCGTTCTTGCATCTCATTTAGTAATCAAATTACCTTGCTTTGCTTTTAGAACGTTAAAGCTCTAAAGAAAATGTTATATTAGACATAATTAATTTGAATATCACTGCTTCTGAATTCCCAACTTTCCAATCCAGTTACGCAAAGTCAACCATGCCTTCGTACGTTTCACTTTATAGGCTATAGTTTTTCGTCGGTGGAACGATATTTTTCACGACGTCACCCCTGCAGAGGCTTCAAAGGGTCACGCCTAGATTGAAGCACTAGGAAGAGTTGTTGATACGTCGATATGTAGCCGAACTTTGCTTCATTGGTCCGTTTTTAACTACCCATGGGACAACTCGGGCAAATGTCCTATGTTGACCGTGTTAAGAAAAGTAAAATCAAATTAATATAAAGGGTAATTGTAGTGTGTGTCTAACAGATGTTTATGTTCATGGACATATGCCAGTCGGGGAGAGAAGAAGCATTTTAATGCCATTGCTCTAATCGTTGACCTCAAGTTTTGCCGTTTGCGGTGAGTAGAGCAAAAACTTGCATAGCCAATCCACAATGAGTCTAGAGCGAAAACAGTGCATTAACTCACTAGCTTTATCGTTTATGGCTTAATTTTCTTTAGTTAATTAATTGTGCATGTTGCTAGTTATCTTTATGAGAGCCAGGAAGTCTATAGACGTTTTTCACTGGTATAGGATGGGGTGCTTTCCTAAGGCAGGGAATATTCAGACTATGCAATATCTTAAAACAGTTACCGCCCACACCCACAGGCTAACACCTATGACAGGTGACACAGTGGTTTGGAGGGGACTGGCCCTGATGTTCAGTAGGACCCATACAAGTGGTCTGCGCCACATCAGGACCCAGGGGCAGGTAAATGGCACCAGCGCAGCGCAGGTAAACATTCAGACTATACTTTCCTTGTGCTCTGCAGGGGATAGGGTTTCACAAACATGCAGCACAGATAACTTCACTATAGAGACTAAGCGCAATACTACAGTATCTTAACGTGTACTGTAGTGTTTGGAGCGGAATTCTGAAATGTTTTGATGTGTGAAAAGGAAGCGGGCACAACCTTTGACCTACTTTATTTCACTGCAAATTTTATCAAACTTACAAACTAGCCGAAATAAGAGGATAACTAGATTGAAAATGGTAACAATAGAAATATATTTTGATGTCCTTGCAGCTGCTCGAAATCATCCAAAACCCCACTTATCTAAAAAAAGAAAAACCATTCAGAAGTATCTTCAAACGAATGACACTCTCGTATGACACCATGTCTGCAAAAGAGTAGGCTATTACTGTACGGACCACGGTTATAGACAGATGAATGTTTTGTTTTGACCCAGGACTCATTCAAGAAACGACAAGATGCATGCTCATGCAGAGCCACAGCAAACACATATTCAACCTTGGGAGCTGGTTTGTGTGTGTGGCAACGTGGTGATGGACAGGGAAACAGCACTGGAAGGACAGCGCCAAGACATCTCAGGAGTCAAAGGGACTGGTCAAGCCGGCCATTCTCAGGACGAACGCCATTATTTAACCAGGACAACTCCACACAGAGACCCTTACGAGAGGACAAAGCCAGAGATTACAATAAGCCTAATGTGACGCGGCACAAGCAAGTGGTATCCATTCACGCTTATTTAACAGCATCTTATGATGTTAGCAGACGCACTTAGCATTGTTATAAAATGTAGCCCTTGGTTACATTCACCTTGTATAGTAATGCATTGCCTTCTGTGTTGTCTTTAATGCTGTTCCAGCTGAGCGAGCGAGCCAGGGAGCGTAAGGTGCCAGTGACTCGGCTGGGGAGACTCTTGAGTTTTGGCGGTGTGTACTGTATGCTCATGGATCCACTCGCAGCATTAATATAAGAAAAGAATATAAAAATATATATCATATGAATAATATTATTGTTGTTGATGATATTTAATTAATTATATAAACCTATCAATCCTATTGTATCTACTTTAAACCTTATGGGGTACAAAACAAATGATTTGCTTTGACTAATGTCATGTAGGGTAGTGTTTGCACAGTAGATCCGGTTCCCCTAGATAAATAAGCTAATACATGGTGGTACCTTTATGGATACAGTAAGACATTTCTCTATTAGGTTACCTTTTCTCTAGTGCAGGGTCTGACTGTACAGACACATTTTCTCCACAGGAATGGAATAGCAAATGATGCTGTAGTTTCAATAACAGAGACACACTTGCTTTGGCAATCTAATATGAAATGTTTTCTCACCTACTAAACAGGTGGGCATACACATAACACCCTCCTATCTTCATTTACTTGTAAACCGGAGCCAGGGTTTAAAAATGTCAACCTGGGACGTTAGAGAAATGTAACTTTTAATTCTTATCTCGCCGTCTGTCTGGTTGAGCTCGATACACTTGTTTTTAACTTGTTTAACTGTTTGATAATGGAGTGTAGGCTTTCAGGTGCATTGTAGGCCTCACAAGACAATCTTGTTGTGCTTTGGTTAAAAGGTGCATATGTTGTACTGTATTTATGACTACAAATTAGTATTATTCTATTACTGTATATGTATTGTTTTCATTCTATCTATAGGTCTGGTAGTTGGACTAGGTCTTGGTGTGATTGCTGAAATTGCCAAGAAAAACTTAAAGCCTCAACAACAGCAAACAGGAAAGTATTTTATTATCAGTGTGTCCTATGTAGGTGTATTGTGGTATGTTTATACAGTTTGTATATATGCTACTCTAACTCAGCGATACTTAAATATACAAGGAAGGAACATTAATATTCAGCTGAGAGTAAATGGCATTTCCAGTATTGGCATATTCATAATCATAATCATTGCATTTCCTTAAATGCTTAAAGGATTCTTTGTTTTACTTTGAGATTGTATCCATTCTTCTTACTATGAAACACATAAGATACTGCATTGCCATTGCTAGATAATGTAACAATTATCTCAGGCAATTAATGTAATGCACCACAATACCCTGGATGTAAGTATAACAATAGATTAATTCTGATCTCTGATATTGAACAGGTGTGTCACCTGTTTTGTATTTGTTTGCTAGGAGACAAAAAGGCTATACTGGACTCAAGTGCCCTCCTGTCAGAAGCTAATGCTGAAAGAATAGTCAGTACGCTGTGCAAAGTACGTGGCGCTGCCCTCAAACTTGGTCAGATGCTCAGCATTCAAGGTGAGGGGTGAATTCTGCTCACTTTATATAGAATATATAGAACAGGTGAATAGAGCTGCAGGTTCCAGCCTAAAGGACAATGCTGCGCACAAGTCCAGGAATGTACCTTACATTTCTAATGTGTTTCATGGATGACTTCAAATACAACATAGAGGGATGGAGCATATAAGACAACAGTATACTAGTCAGATTCCACCTTTCCCTTGTCTAAATGCGTTAGCACACAATCACTGGATCAAAAGGGAAAGGCCGTAATCAAAAATACCATGTGCGCCAGCTGAACACAATAGGTGTTATACCACACGGTATTTATAGGCAAGTGAAAATGATTGACAGCTTAGGCTGTGGGACACTGTAGGCTGTTATTGTTTACATATTAACAAAGTGATGTCAATACAATTGTATATTATAGTTTTTTCTTTGATTATCTACTGTTTGTTATCCACACAGTTTGAATATTTATTGCTAATGTGTTAAGGTTAGAATGCATATTGTATCCACTGGTAATCATTTCTGCTTTTTCTGCCCTGTCAGATGATGCATTTATCAACCCTCAGTTGGCCAAAATCTTTGAGCGTGTTCGAGCGAGTGCAGATTTTATGCCCACTAAACAGATGATGGTACGGTATCACACGCTCTATACAGCTAACCCAGCTCCATTTAAAATACATAAAGTATTTCTCTCTTCAGAAAGTCATTAGCAATGACCTTGGTCCCAACTGGAGAGACAAGTTGGACTATTTTGAGGAGAAGCCGTTTGCAGCGGCATCTATTGGGCAGGTTCATTTGGCAAAGATGAGAGATGGCAGAGAAGTGGCCGTGAAAATTCAGGTAAGCAAAGCAAACAAACAGGGATTTGACAAGAAAACCACAAGGGGTTATAATAATAAGAAATATTCACTTTCTTTTAGTACCCCGGTGTGGCCAAAAGTATCGACAGTGATGTCAGTAACATCATGACAGTTCTGAGCTTAAGCAACACACTGCCTGGAGGTAAAGATAACTTCTGCTATTGTCAATACACTTTATCAATTGAAGCATTTATACTTGCATGATCTTTCGTTTATTCGTATTTGTTTTGTTCTATCTATTGATAGGTCTGTTTCCTGAACACCTTATTGAGGTTATGAGCCGTGAGCTGGCACTGGAGTGTGATTACATAAGAGAGGCACAGTGTGCCAAGACATTTCAGTGAGTATAGCCCGATGCATTGTGCGTTCTATTGAAGCTTAACATTGCACAATGTCCTCAATGCAAATTGGAATGTTGAATTACCTGAATTGAAAACGGGAGTAGCACAATAACAATGGTTGAATTTATTTCTGCATTTCAATTTGACACAAATGTGTACTAAAACAAAAACACAATTTCACTAAAATACTGCAGGTACATATAAGACTGAAGTTGAACCTGAATCTTAAGAGAAATTGCAAGGCTGAATAATGCCGAACAATGAATTCATTTTAACAGCCAAATATTTTGGAGCTGTATTTTTTGTCAAATTGCAATGCAGAAAAAAGCAAACATTTTTATTGAGATATGTTTTTATTAAGTTCACCTAATTCAGCATGCCATTGTGCATTGCTTATATTTGGTACTATTCTACGTCAATTAATTTGCTTGTGATTTGAATTTGAAAAGATGACTACTGTGTAGCACTCCTACTCTACAGACTCTGTGGCCAATCACCGTTGACCTCATATTTGTATACTGGTCTATAGATTGACTGAACGATGGTAATCCACTCAATGTTTCTGTGCCTTTTTCTTCTACCCAGCATAATTTCAGGATGTATTGCAGGGTGACTCACTCTGACTCTCTCACTGTATGTCTACAATTACATTCACATAGTTTGAAGAATGATACCAAATGAATGCAATCGTTCAGCCCCACATTACGATGGCTTAATGTACGCCACACAATACAGGATTTGGTGATGTGACGTGACATGAGTACTCATTAACATTCACGTTAGTGCTAACTGTCCTTATGAATGTGCCTCTGTTTGTGTCACAGAGAACTGTTGAGACATCACCCATTCTTCTACGTACCAGATGTGATCGATGAGCTGAGTAGCCAGCATGTCCTGACCACAACGTTTGTGCCAGGCTTCCCTCTGGACCAGGCCACTGACCTCTCTCAGGAGCTCAGGAATGAGGTATGGTCATAGGACATTGACATATATTCATTCATAGGACAGTATAAGGATACATTTATGTCAAAAGGTTTCACACTGAAATCATAAACTACAATATAATCAAAACCTATAGTGTTTTTAGGCTTGCTGGGGAGTTCACAGGACACACTGTTCTCTAGAAACCAAATGAAAAAGGTCACAGAGCCATACTGTTGCATTGGTCAACATACATGATCTGGACAATGTCAACTAAGGTTATACTACTACTGTACTACAGTGTGCCTCACGTGTATAGTGCTGTTTCCTTATCTTCCATCTGCTCTAGATTTGTGAGCAAATCTTAAAGTTATGTCTGAGGGAGCTTTTTGAGTTCAGGTACATGCAGACTGATCCCAACTGGTCAAACTTTTTCTTCGATCCTCAATCTCACAAGGTATGTCACGTTAATTTGTACAATACAGAGTTGTGATTGAACAGGAACTGTAGTTAACCATTTGATGAGAGCTTTTGTTCCATTTCCATCCTCCAGGTTGCACTGTTAGATTTTGGTGCTACACGAGGGTTTGACAAGAGCTTCACTGATATCTACATTGAGGTGAAATGCCCAAATGTGTGTGTGTGTGTATATATATGTATGTATATATGTATATATATATGTATATATGTATATGTATATATGTATGTATGTATATGTATATGTATGTATATATGTATATGTATATGTATATATGTATATGTATATATATATGTATATGTGTGTATATGTATATGTATATATATATGTGTGTATGTATATGTATGTGTGTGTGTATATGTGTGTATATGTATATGTGTATATGTGTGTATATGTATATGTGTATATATGTATATGTGTGTATATGTGTGTATATATATATATATATATGTGTGTATATATATACATGTGTGTATATATATATATATATATGTGTGTG
>JAODUH010051781.1:6074-18838 GCA_027564835.1 Typhlichthys subterraneus
ATACAAATTCAGCAAAAGGGACTTTGGCCGCAGCCGTCTTCCAATCACTGAGGTGTAATTAAACAAGACAATGAATCTCCAAAGAATATGCCACCCTGTAACAAAGCGGGGGTCAAAGAGGCATGTAGCCAAGCAGGTTTACCTACGGGTGCTGTGCGTTCAATGTCACGACTCTTCGCTGGGTTTATCATAGTGTCAGCGACAATTATGTGTCTGGACAATTATTTTCAAAATAAAAGTAATTAATGAACAGCTTTAGGTAGCATATTATAGTATCTTTGTTTGTTTATTTCACTTTATAAATGTGTGAACAACATGACACATTTTCACTCTCCCATTGTAGAAGGCTACACAAAAGAAAAAGATACCAGATTAAACTGTGGAGAAAAGTGAACAAATAATGCCCTTACCTACCTTCGAGGTACCCTTGAGCAAAACCCTCAATCTCTAATTCCTCCAGTGGAGCAGCTCAAAAGACCTGGGAGAAATAGGCCAGGATTTCATTGCGCAGCTTCCCAGCGCACATATGTAATGTGGCGAACCTCTCTGGGCGAGATAAACTATTGCAATGTACTATTGTACATAGGCAAATGCTTCACGCCGTCGTCAGGCTGTGAGCCAGAGCCAAAACACTACGATATTGTAGAATAGCATTCCTTATATTCAACACTCAATGCTATTATGCCCGTGCTGTGTTCCTTGCCTTTTTGTGATAGTATTCCTGAATTTCCCCGGGGGATGTGTAAAGAGTTATCTTATCGGATTATTATTACCAATATTATGAGCCGTCTTGCTAGTCAAGATTACATTTTAGGTTTTATAGCAGTGATTGCTGAAATAGATTGTCCTCTGAAGGAGATAGGTGGATGAAGTCCCACTGTCTCTAGTGGAAACATCAGTGTTTCAGTTTTATTCATTTAGCTGCAATAGCCCCCTGCAGCTAGAGCATGAAAACGTATACAATAGAAAATTCATCACCTGGCCTTGTTGCCGAGACAACAACACAATTAATAACTCCACTTCTAATTATAGGGCAACTGTAAACATCATACGCTATACATATCCAAATAAGACCCATTTCCAAACTGCAGCTTCTATTGGGCCTCAGAGCAAACAAGGCATAACACTGTTTTCATAGATGCATGCTGCAGCTTTCTGCTGTTGCTTTTTTGCATTTAATGAGCAATATGGTGCGATTCGGAAAAGGGAACGAGGAAAAACGCGTGTATGCGTGCATGCGTGCGCGCTTGTTCTTCAGTGAGAAAGTGCGAGAGAGAGAGAGATATACAGAGAGACATTCAGCTTTGAAACGCAGACGGCACGCGGTAAGCTGAGACGCGTGCCGTCAGACAAACAGTTCCCAATTACCTCTCGTGCGGGGTTTTCATTAAGTGCTTCCATACGAGCCTGACTAGCCGCTCTCCGGCTCCACAGCCGTCTGGAGCTAATCAAATTCACAGGCCATCTCAGAAGCCATCTCAGCATCCCATTATCATTAATCTTGATGGCCGTCCCATCGGCACCGTGTTTAACGAACAATGTTAGGGATAGAAATTCAATTTTCTGCAGTTAGCAATTGAATTGGTGATCAATTGCGACATGCAGGAGATGAGGGATGGTCCGAGCCAGCTCGTTCATCGTTCCATTATCGACACGCTCAGATGAGCTGCTAAAAATCGCGCCAGCTGTGCGTGGTGGCGCAGATGCCGCTAAGCGCGTCCCTCCCTGCTATCTTCGCTGTGAAGGGAAGGGCGGGAAACGGGGACAAGTGCTATAGATGAAATAATAACATAAGCGCTACTGTGGAGAGGGAGAGTCCTTCAGTGAAGGATATGAAAGGAAATGCAATATTAGATCCGCCTACGTGCAAATCCAGAAAGAACTCACTCTTCGCAAGTTTGATTAAAGGAGCTTTATTTAGGGAGTATGTGATACAGCGATATGAAATCTGATGAGGGGAAGAAACAATGACATGTATTGTCTTGTTTATCGTGCTAGTGGAAGTTAGCATGATGGTGTTGGGGGAGAAAAAGAAAAAAAAAAAAAAGAGAAAAAGATGTGAAAATAGGCTGCATTTACAAAGTTTGAGCGAATACTCTTGTGCATTCCACAGCCAATAAGTGGGTCTGGGCCTGTGAGCAAAGGGAATAGCTGTGGTGTGTTCGGGGAGCACACAGCCTGTTCGCCATGCTGCATAAGCTGCACTGTCTGACTGCAGAGGGCTCTATTGAGACAGAGTGCCTGCCAAAAGAGCATAAGACTAATAGCACACTGCCATTTCTGCTTATACCGTTACACCTGCCCCGCGGGGTGCATATACTGCTAGGAAATTACAACAGCAGATCTGTCGTATAGCGGCGCTCGGGCGCAGCCCGGAGCACAATGGGTTATTAGCAACAAGTAGCACTAGCTTTGCACCTGCATGACTTGACACTGAACATATTAAAACGCACACCAGATAAGTCCTACCTCTTCAAGTCATGTGCATGTACGGGTTGGCAGAAGACAATGCACAGGTGAAGTGAGAGCAAGTGAAAGCACATATTGTTCTCGCAGCCTAACCACCTGCGAATTATTAGCAATTAGGTCGATTCCAGCACTAATGAGAGGGATATAAAGGGAAAAAAGGTTCAAATAAAGCAAAAGCAAAGTGAACATCAAGGAATATCCTTACACCTTTAAAATGTATTGGTGCCACTTAATAACGACCAGTATGCTGTACAACATCACATCAAGTAGGCCTACTGTATTTGGCTGATGCTCAATAATACAAATATGCTCAAATAAAGTGTAATGTATGTTACAAAGCGTCATTTGGAAAGAAAGTATAGGAACCCATTGCTACCAGACTAGCAGCCTGTTGCCCCACACCACCCCTCTCCTCTAATCTCCATTCTACCCTTCCACTGTCCCACAGGGAGGGTGGTGGTGGTGCGGGATGGGGGCACAGGGAGGGGTGTGGAGGAATATGAAAGCTCTTATTTGTTGGCCATTGTGCAGTGAGCTGCTCGGTCGGTGCGCGTGCTGAAGTTGCTCACCAGCTTACCGCATACTTGCGGTTGTTAGCGGGGGGTATCTTAGCAACGGCGCAGGGAATGACACATCGGCGGAGGCCCCAACTGTAGATGGAAAGCCACCAATGAAGGGGATACAGGAAATACAGGGCAGCTGATGTGATGAAAAGGGGTCTCTTAAAATACATAAAAAACACAAATAAACGCCAGTGAAATATAGTTAGATATAGAGTTTTCCAGAATGCGGACAATTCAAACTGTAATACAATGGAGGGCAGGCACACACAAGGAGGTGTTCTTTCCATGCAATGTCTTGCTGCGTGTGTGCATCAAGGAAGGCTGCTGTAACTGGAGGGTGGGGCGGGGGGAATGGCTGCACCACCTGGGCATCCGCTACTGTTCGTGTTCCCTTCATTGTGCAAGTGCTCCGACCGCCTGGTTCCGCTTCACCCATTTCCCCAGCTGTTGTTTGACTGGAGACGTGCACGTTATATGAAAAAATAGCACCGATAAATGTAAAAAGCAGATGTGTGTATAGCTGAAAGATGTCGTCCTTTGTGCCTTTTCTCAGGGTGGATTCATTCCAGACGACGTTGGCGAGACAAAAGCTACATTCAGAGGTCATTCAATGGCAGGACGTCTTCTCCACCTACGCATGGGAACCTGGCATCCACTGTGTGGTGACGATCCTCATGACGATACGGACATGAAAGAAGTGAGAGGATCTTTGAAGATGAAATGTTTACACCACCGACTGTGGGGTGCGTTTCAGAAAAGCGTCTTTGTTAAAAACAGCACTTTTCGACCTTCAACGTTATGCCGCAAGACTCAAGTAATAACTGCAGAAAGTTGTCTGATTCTTTTGAGAGGCTAAGTGTAAACCAGAGGAGGTGTCTGTGGGTTGGGGGGTGGGGGAGGCAGGGGAGCCAGCGGTTACGCAGGACAGTGTCTTCCCCTACTCCACTGGACATGAACTAAGACCCCCTTCCAGGATATTGTGAACTGATCCTGATTATCTCAGTGGGCCTAATCCTTCGTGGTCTACACTGGCTGGCTGTTAAACTAAAAAAGACTCACTCCAGTGGACAGAGAAGCCGAGACACTGCGCCCGTAAACTGTGAAGCCTCTCCTCACAAAGAGGACTGAGAGGCGGCCCAGAATCCACCCCGGGTCGTCCCCCGCGCTCCCCACCGTCACACTTGGGAAAGCAAAGGAGCCCAGTTTCATCCTTGGAATCCTGCTCAATATCCTGGGATTAGCTACGGCCCCTCTCAGCACGCCTCCACTCCCTCCCTCCGAGGCTAATTCAAACTGGCCAGGCCCATTGGAATGGCTGCAGAAGAGAAACAATCAAATATACTAAACTCTAATCTCTTATGAGCTCATATCGCAGCCTTCCCTGTCTGCACTCAAATCCCACTGAGGAGAAGTCAGGGCCTGAGAGTTTGCTGAAAACAAAAGTCTACATATCTATGCACCCACATTCAGATAACAGTGTCTGATGCGCCACCGCTATTCAGGGAAATCAATGGCCAAGTCTAAGATATAACGTGTCTTCTTTAGTCCTGCTAAGCAGCTTCAAACTGAATTAATCGATTCATTGATAATTAATTGAGTGACACACATTGGCAATGGTTATTGCCTTAGTAGGGATTTGAAAATGAATTATACGTATCATTGACTTGTATCATTCATTGGTGTGACGGCCAGGTAAGAACTAAATAATTAAATAAAACACTCTTCAGCAGCTGTAGCACGCGAAATGCAAACATAACCTCAACTGTGGAAGCTAAGAGATGCTGGCCCAGCTGTGACAATAGTCTTGACTGAGCCTGCCACCCATATAGCTAGCAATGTGCATTCGTATTGCATGTGTGTGTGTGTGTGTGTGTGTGTGTGTGTGTGTGTGTGTGTATGTGTGTGCATGTAAATGGATGATCCCATGACCATCACCATATCCTGTCAATCTCTCCTCCCTTTCTACAGCAGCCTACAACAGCCTACTGTTCACTCTGTGGGGCCTGATAGCCCTCTGAACACTGCACCCCTTCATGAGAAAAAATAGAAGAGGAAATCCATTTTTATGTGGACCTTTCCAATTCACGCATAGAAATGGTGCGCTCAAAGCTATTGGGACATCAAAGAGCTGCGCCAAATTGATAGCCGCTCCACTCAAATCACATTACATTTTATAGTCTATCAAATTTCATTTTGCCTCATAGGATCCTACTTAACCATTTCAAATAGGTACGAGCATCTGGAAATTAAATTAGACATACAGTAGGACTGTGCATCAGAAAACAACTAGTGCAAGTACCTTTACAAGACGCGGGCAGCAGAAAAGTTCTTTGACTAATGGAGACCTCATCTGGCCCATTAGGATCTTGTTAAAAGCAACTGTACAGTAATGACCTATAAAGATAATGGCTGCCAGCTCGAGCCCACAGTGTGTGCCATTTGCGCAGGCCTACTCGGTTCAAACTTAAGGAAATCAGTGTAGACTGTAAGGCTGCGGGTGGTGGCGACCTGGCCTTCCATTGTTACAGAAGCAGTTCTGTCTGCATTGGCTACTTTGAAACCTTCACACATGCATTGTCGTTAATTGGGACTTTCCCAAGCTGCTGGCCAGAAGTCTCTGTCTAATGTGGCACCTGCAAACAGTGTTTACCCGTATTGGCTTACATCCTGTTTTGCTGTTTGTCTGCCAATCTCTTTCCTGTTACAGTGGCCATTGAAATACAGCGGTGGGATTAACTTCATACACACGCGCCTGCAAAGTTCTGTGTTGTGCATGAAAATAAAACGTGGAGACGTCTGGGAAAGAGGAGGATGGAAGCAAAGCAGCTTAGAGGAATGGCAGGAGCAGAGGGACAGGTCTCTGAAATCAGCCAGAACCACTCAGAGAGAGTGGGTTTCTGTATAGAAGCATGTATGTAAATCTGGCCATTGGGAATATGCTCTGGCTCGACTGTGGCCCTATTCTGATGGTGCAGTTGGAGGCAGTGGAGGAAGAAATTGGGTTTAGTCAGATAGAGAAGCTGAGTTAACATGTGGCCTGGAGGCAAGGAAGAAGGAGTCACCTTGCTCTCTTGGGTAGGAAGGCAGAGTCCCCCTAGAACCCCCCGGTATAGACAGACAGCCCCTAGGAGATAGGGATGTGGAGCTCAGTGGATCGGGCCATAATGACATTTAGCTGGATAACACACTGGGTTGGAGGTGGCATAACTGCAAATATTCTAGAATCTTCTATCTATGGTCTATTGGCATACAGAAACTCTGTGAGGTCAGAGGGTGTTAAGTGCAGCAATTTTCCTTTTTTCCCAGCTCCCCTGATCACCAACTCTGTCTTATTAATGAAAATACGAAAGTGACTTTTCTCATTTTAACCTTTCCTGATAGATGGCTGTCCTCAGAGACCTTTATCTAGCCGACAAAGGCAGGTGGTCACCTCTGCGTGCCCTGAATATGTGGACTACCTGTTAGCCAACAACCGGATAGGGTACGTGCCGAAGTCGGTGATGACCAAGCAGAGAACGCCAAGAATGAGAAATTCACTTAATTATGATCAATTTATTTCTGGCACTGGTACTTTGTAATACAAAGCATTCCCCACTCATTGCATTAACTTAATCATCTTTAATTCTTTGCAAAGGTCATGCATTGTGATATTTTATTTTAGGACTCTAGGAGAGAAAACACGTGTTGGACATAGAGGCATACTGTGTGGTTTCACCTCCTCCAAATGAGATTAGTTATGCAGTAGCTGCCAAATAGGGTGTAAAGAAAACAAATACAAATAAACAAAACATTATTTAAAAAAAATAAAATGTTACCTAAATAAAAATGTTAACTATATGCACACATCTGACTTATGGATATTTCTTGTACATGCTACTCCTCTCACTGTCATAGGGCATATGATTCCCTGTACTATCACAGCTCATATTTATAAAAATGTTCTAGTTAAAACAATATAAACATTTTATTCTGGGGTTAACGTAGGTGACAACTTGTAGACCTACTGTACGTAATCATTAATGAGGCTTTTGTTCTGATTAGAGTACGCCCCTTCTATGCTAAGTGATTCCGCTCCAATTGGTATCCCTCACTTGTGCCATTCCTTCTGATAAATGAGTGAACACCAACTGGCAGTGAATGCAAAGCATTTTCCAAATAAGTAATCACAGTTCCACTCTGGATGTGGGTATGATGGGTATTTCAGGAGAGCAAATGATGCAGCTGGTTATGTGAAAGGTCTTGCTCTTTTGTTCGAACTTATTTGGAAAAGGCCTTCTGAAGAATAAGCATAATACATGATCAACGAATGTAGACAAAAAAGGGCCTTTCACATTTATGAATTATGAATGACATTTTTTGTGGTTATTGTCGGTTCATGTGAGAAAAAGAGAAAAGATAAGAAAAAAGAAAAGATAAGGTGAGAGACATGCTTGGCTTTATTCCACATATAGCACAAACGAGCTGCTATTCAAGGAAACCTACAGTAAGTCAGGGGTTAGTGTACAGACTATGCATATAAAGCCTTCTTCTTAAAGCCTCATACAGTACTTCTTTAAAGCGGGGTGTTTTTCACCAAGCACAGAAGAAACTCATGTTTTTTAAGCTTCATGTAGGTTATGTTTACCCTCTCGATTAAACTGAGACATTTTGGAAAATGCCTAATGATTAAAAAGAGGCCATTCCATATATCTCCGGGGTTTCTGAAAAGTGTTTCATCTAACCCGGCTCTACAACACAGATTAGAATAGGTTATCTGCAAGTCTTACAGGTGTGTGCCATGTAGGCCTACGTGTGTGCAGGCTCTACTGTTGTTGGCTGCTTGCCTCAGCTCAGCATCAGGATCA
Source organism: Typhlichthys subterraneus (assembly GCA_027564835.1). Lineage (NCBI taxonomy): Eukaryota > Metazoa > Chordata > Actinopteri > Percopsiformes > Amblyopsidae > Typhlichthys > Typhlichthys subterraneus. Next base: position 13,951 of record JAODUH010051781.1, read on the forward strand.
AAGTTATGCTATTGAGCTCATGCCAAGGCAAAGGCCAGGAGAGCCATGCCCCATCTTGCACTGAAGAAACACAGAACATAGAAAATAAAATGTCCGCCTGCTGAGGAGCATGCAATTTATTCATTGCCTTTAGTTTCAGCCCTTCCAGTGTTGGACCATGCCAAACAGAGCATTAATGTCAAAAGCCCACATCCATTACTGCTGATTTCAATTCCCCTAGCTAACACAGGCTGTAACCTGAGCCTCAAAGATGTTCTTAAGCCATTAGTGCGAGTGTGGGAACGGCGCAACCAACGAATCCAGAAGATTAAACATCCAACCTGTTCAATTACAATATGAAGTCCGGGCAGATTAACTGTCTGTGTAACAAAGCTCTGGCTTTTAGACATTATTCACATTTCATGATCAATACACAGCTTGCTATTTAAAAATAGAAATCAATAATCTGGGGGGAAAAATGATTTCCAACAAAACTGGTAATAAAAAAATTTAACTGACACAGCCATCTTACAGATATCACAATTTTCTTCTCCCTCTGAAGGTTCTCCCACCTATAGGTTTCTCTCCTGTTTTTTCACTCATACCATCTCTGCATCAGTGAGCACTTAACGTTCTGGGCTGTCAAAGGGATGGGCATTCATTCTGACACTCCAGTACAATTCTGACAGGCCAGAAGAATTCTGATAGACTTGCGCTGTGCCACTGATGCATCGGTGCATGATTCTTCAAAATGATTGTTTGTTTGTACAATGTCGCTTCCCATTTGCAATGACAAGTGCTACAGTATGAACCAGAACAACACGTTATAATAAGAATTAAAGTCTGCTCTAATTGTCTATCTGGTCTTTGTATGGTACATTTTCATCATACCTTTCGTATAGATGCCAACCTCTGTCACTTTGAAGCATCAGTCATCATGTCTTCTCTTATGATGTAACCAGTTATGTGGTCATCTTGCCTGAAGCTAGGTTACACTAATTGGTGTATAAATGCTGTCGTTGGACAAGGTGTATTAACTGTACCATGCCCCAGCTCAGTAACAAGCCAATGTATTTGTAGTAAAAGGTTTGGTCATTTGTAAAACACCACTATTGGGTACATTTGTGTCGATCTTTTGGTGGCTCCATACCTATACGTACACAGGCCCTGGTCTGCCAATTGATTCCTAGGATGATATGCTAGGCCGTTAACTGAATCCTACATTCCTTTGCAGACTGTGCAAACATTCATTTGATTTCACAGCATAAGTAATGTTGCAGCCAAGCACCAAAATGGAGAAAATGGAAAAATGTTATCTAAATAAAACATGATGAGCAGAGAGAGAGAGAGAGAGATAGAGAGAGAGAAAGAGAAAGAGATCGAGATCAAGAAAGCGAGAGAGAGAGAGAGAGAGAGAGAGAGAGAGAGAGAGAGAGGGGAAAAGAATATCTCCATATTTTAGCACCCAGTCTGTGATGGATTGCAACAGGCCTTCCAAAGACACTCAAAACCCATTTATAGTTTCCCATATGACTACTGCTTGGGTAAGATAATATTTCAGGCCTGTTTGAGGTCCATTTATGTGTGTTTACTTATAGTATGTGCTGCGGATGGGTGTTTTTGTTAGGAGTGTGGGTGGGAAAGCATCAGAAAGGGCAAATGAAGCACTTCCAGTAGCACTGAGAGATTAGATGGCAGACCCTAGATTCCAGATATCACTATTGATTTACCTTTTTCTATCCCATGTCTATGGAAAATATCTTCATTACTTTACTAACTGACTCATCACTGGGAGAACCACACAGTATAGCAACATTTAGACAGAAACACCATATTGAATTTGGTAACATGTATAACCAATATCTAAAATTCTGTTCATGAGAATTAAAAAGCAGATTATTAGTAACACTGACAACTGGTCATATCAGACACAAGGAAATCACAGTTTAAATCACTGTCTTTTGAATTGTATTGTGGGCATTAATTGCCATCTTCTTTAATTATGAGCCCTTCCTGACAAGTAAAATAATAAAATGACCTCTCTAAAATATGCCATGAGTGGATGCCATGTTAGCAATAGCAGATGTTGATAGTTATAATAAAAAAATATATAAACAAACATGAACAAATTAATAACAAATTATCTGAGAACTCCATATTGACAAATATATTCATAATTTACTATTTACTAAATATTTCAAACCGACTCACTTTGCATCGACTCACTTGAGTGCATTTATAGACGAAATAGAAAAGCTCTTTCTGTTGAGCTGTCGCTGTTTCTTACGGGATCTAGCCCCACTGAGAAGTATTCCAATCATCAAATAGTGAAGCTGAGCTCCAGGCAGGACAAAAATGCATTAAAGAAAGCCTACTATCCAATAAACACTGAGATGTGTTATCCTACTAAAGCTATCATAGACAGCAATGGGAGAGCAGCTTTGGGATGGGACCCAAAATTACATGTTGCCAGTAGTCCAATTAATGTCAATCTGCTGTATTGACATTGAATTGAGTCTTCCACAGGATCTCACTGAAGCCCGGCTTCAATAGTCTATGGTCTATGATGTTTGATTCCATGTGTTGTCGTATAGCCTGTTACGCTTTTCAGGAATGCAAAATAGTGTAGATGCATTTGGCTACATAGTACCTCTGTCATGAATAATAGTCACTTAGGTAAACATCTAATTATCGATTTGTTAATTAAATTGTAGGGGAAGCTGTGCTTACGGAGTAGTCTTCAATCGTCATTTTAGTTAGGTAACAATTGTTGGAGATGTTTTGTGGTTTTTCAGGGCACTTTTTCTCAACTATTCATTGTTCAAGTTAACCTTTAGTTTAAAGTTCTCATCAGGCCAAGTCAAATTTAATTAGAGTTCAGTATATCAAACCTGGAGCTCACGGCTGATCAAGCACTTGCCTTTACTCTTGGCCTATTTCTTTGACCGCTCTCAGATGCCAAAGCTCTTAGTAATCTCCAGGTAACAATGGTCAGGGAAAGACCAGGTTCCTCTGCTCTGACAATCAGAGCGACATCCAGTTTTAATATTTCAGAGGAGGGAATTGATATTTAATGTAAGGGATTCAGAGCAGTCATGAAGAGTTGTCAATAGTACCTTATCCCACCAGAAAGTCTCTCTTCCCCCTACATTATGTAAGGTTTACATAACATAAGAGGGGATTTTTAAGGTCTATTTTCCCAAAAGTATTCTTTTGACAAATCAAATGTGGCAGTTTCAGGGGCAAACTAAGTAAAAGTGTCCTCCAATTCGCACAGCAATTCTGGCCCATTTCCCTGCAACTTCCATGTGTAATGGAACTTAAGTATAGTCAAAAGAGGTACAGTAGGTACTTTCCCAAAATAGCACCATTAAATGTGGCATCTATAATTAAAACAAGTGAGATTTAAAATCACAATAAAGGTAATTAGGAATAACAGGAACAAAATTGTTAGGCAATTGGAAGCATATGGCCAACATGAAACTATTTCAGAGTTAATTGCCATTATTGTAGCTCTTAACTGTAGATATTTGCGAGACCCAGTATTACAGATATTGGGTATTACATGGAGAGAGGAGGCAATTTTAATGTAATGGTACAGTACATTAATGGGGAAATAAAATGATCTCAATCTCACCTGAACACAAGGGTAGAATGATAGACTAGAGGATGGGGTGATTGCCTCCCTAATAACTTTCTTAAGATGACTTAACCCTACAGTATGCACCTTAATACATAATACCTTAATACAGTACATACATATAACTTAGTCACTGTAAGTGTCTGGATAAAAACCTATTCTAAATTACTTTAGCGAAATAACATTCACACAAATTAAACCACTCTATCTATTTTTTAATGTTAACAATTGAACATAGTTGCAGACAACTAAAGTGTGTAGTAATTTGTACCTCAGGGACAGAGCCAGTTGGGTTATGTTACTAAAAGGGCCCATGGCTCATCCGCTAAAAGTCAGTATCCAGAGTTATTGTCCATCTCAAATGTTCATACTCAAACCCATACTCTATATACTATTAACGGGACTACCATTGGTGTTATGAATGCTATAAAAAATTTTTTTTTTTTTAAAGTTTAATTAATGCTTATGTCCACTAGCCTCGCAAGACCATTCTGATATCGTGAGCAGTTTGACTTTACCGCGATAATCCGTCTTGAGAGCTTGACATCCATGGCTTCAGTCTGGTAAACATAGTGTGCGACCAATCAGCATCATACTGACAGCTACGGGCGTGGTTTAGGTGGACAGGCAGCGAATGAAAGTCTTGAAAACAACAATGGCTTTTCTCTAAAGAGGTTTAAAATGTAGTGCTGCATCAATTTTATTACAATTTATAAGAAGAGCAAAAAGACGTTTCTCAATGGAAAATATGATTTCACTCTTCTTTTTCACTAGCTTCAGCAAAAGTTGACCTGGCTCCGCTGATTCATCCAATCATCTGCCAAGTATTTTTTGAAAGCACCTGCCCTATAAAACAAGTTTCAATGGAGCTTCTCAGATGGTTGTGTGTAAACAAGCCAGTTGGCTTGTCAGGTTATATGGCCATTGGCCACCACAAACATAGGTTTTTATTTAACCTTATAGGCTTTACAGTATATTTAACAAATTTAGGGCTGTCGCGGTGAAGAAAATTTACTTGCGGTGATTAAGGGTGGCCCAATACCGCGGTCTGCGATATTATCGCCATTTTTTTTGTTTTGAATGGTCAAGTTTGTTGCGCAGAGCTTCCAAAATAGTGTGATTCTGGGTCATTTATAGACAACGTGATCTCAGTCTGTGGTGAGACAACTGTGCAACATCATATGGTTTCTATCAGTTTAGTAGGCCTACTGGTAATCACGTGTAACTTTGTCCGGCAGATGTTGGGCCAAAATATCAGATGGGAAATAT
>JAODUH010051792.1:0-11564 GCA_027564835.1 Typhlichthys subterraneus
TCGTCTCTCCCTCCATGCCTGCACTTAGTGCGTTCAGTGTCAAAGGGGCGGAGACACCAGAGAAAGCTCACGTCAATTAATGTGCTAAAAATAAAAAATGTCACATTTCCATCGGGTTTCCTGTTTTTTTCTATATGCCTGAATATTTAGCCCACTTTATAGAAAGTACCGATATATATCGTGTATCGGTATTCAACCTAAATATATCGGGATATTATTTTTTGTCCATATCGCCCAGCCCTAATACTCACCATGACACACTAGTGAGAAGAGCTACTGTCACGCATGTTCATAAACGTGGAAAAGTCTGTACTGTAGGGCGTGGCTGCAGTGTAAGGATTTGTTTATCTGTCTCAGGGGTCTTTACAGCAAAAATAGACACGGTTTAAAACTGACTTATAGTATAGCTCACAAACACCGTCCTTTATAGTTTATCTGCCCTCTGAACCAATGTGAGGCAACATTTCTTGAGCTGCTTATACAGTACAATCACCCACTGCATGTTTGCGGTGGTGGTCAAACTATATTGTAATGTGCTTAGTGTGGTCGTGATATAGTTATTTATGGTTATTTAGTGGTTATTCAGTTGTATGCTATTGGGGGCGGGTGGTAGCGGGGTCATTTTAACAGTGTGTAACATGGCAGGGACAGTCCTGGTCACTTAAGGTGACAGCGCTACTAAAACAAGGAATTCCTCTCTCCCCCTCTTGACCACGGGGTGAACATGTCCTATAAATCAGCTTGCCTCTGGGCAGGACGGCCTGCCTGCCTGTCTGCCTGCAGGATTCCCAGTAGGAAGGCCAGAATGCTGCTTCAAAGGCCACCACATCTGCTGCCTGGGCTCGTGTTGGTGCTTGAAGCTCCTCTCGTCCACCCCTCCTTCATGACCAGTGTTGGGCAAGTTACTCAGGCATTGTAATAAGTAACTATTTACTCATTATTCCTTCAAAAGGTAATAATATGACTTTACTTATTACTGGGTATTAAAAGTAATTAGTTAGGTTACTAGTTACATTACATTCACAATCACTACCCTGCTTGCCCCTTCTGAAAAATGACAACCTGTGTGGCCATTTTAAAATGTAATCCTCTTTATTGGAACAATAATTAATTAGGAGTCAACAATCAGCCAAAGTGAAAACATTGCAGCCTCTCAAACCAGATGATTGGACAGGTTGGTTCAATTAGCCCTGTTTGCTATGGCCAGAAATCTTGTTCTTGTAACGCAGTAATGCAGCATTACTTGGATTAGTGATTGTAATAGTATTACTGTTTTGGAAATACTAATTAGTAACACTACTAGTTCTTAAAAAAAGTTATAAGATTACAGTTTACTGACAAAAATTGTTCATGACATGTCCATTCATTCACTGTCCTCTCTATTGTACATTATATGTATTTGTAGAGACTGGCGTCTGTATGTGCGTACTAGCGTACGACATGTAGTCTGTGTCTACGTAATACCAAAGCGTGCCACAAGATGGCGGTACTCAGTAATACATTCTGTGATGCACCAACCACTGACTGGCAATGAGTAGTACTACACTTACATTGGTTGCGGTGGAAAAAGGAGTGAAAGTATTTTTCAAGCTGTCCCCCTCTGGTTTTAACATTTAAATGTCAGACTGTCTCTCTGGTCTGGAGTCATTTAACTCCATATAAATGTGTTAATTTCCACATGCACGTATGCCCCCTTGAGCAGCAATATATCCTCCTATGTATCGCTCTGCTTCCCAGTTGCCAGACTTACACACTGCCCTGTTACTGAGTGGTTTGATTTTACTTTGTTAATGGATTCATTTATCCTCTTCATGTCTTTCTCAGCTCTTGGCATTGGAATCCAAGCTAAATATACTGGGAAATGTGGCTCAAGGATGTCATTGTTTTAACCCCTAGTTTTACATGAGTTATGTATTTCATATTACTGCTATTTTAAAATGTTTTAAAAAAAATATTATATTCTTACATGTTTTAATTGTTTTAAAGTTTTGTGTTTTATATTGTACAAAATAAATAAAAAAATAAAGAATCATTATGAACACGTAACATATTTAGCACTCAAAGACCTCTTTCAGAATGACACATGTACGTGCTACTGGAGAAGACTACTGCAAGCTTTATTTCTTTCTAGCCTGTAAACAGAGAAAATGTTAATAGATAATTTAGGTTAAGATAAGTCATTCTGAAGAAAGATGGTTGACGTTTGAACTCAATAAAACCAATACACCTACATTCAATGCCATAGGGTGCTCTCAGAAACTCTGCCCCACGTGTTGGAAATGCATTGTAAAATATTGTTGTTGTGTGTGGTCTACACCACTTTGTTTGTGTTCCTATTTATGGACCCAGGGCTGTGTTGAAGTACCAGATTATTTTTTCAGCACGCACAGAGAATGGGAAGACAAGATAAGCAGCTTACTATACCAATAATGCCCCTGTCCAGATACTGTAGGTGTTTGGAGGGGCTGATTGTACTTGTTCTCAGGCCTGAACGTGCACACATTCTGCTTATTATTTATAGTTATTTTTAAGTACATGCCATTTTTGCATCATAACTGCATCCAGCTTTAACTTGATAAACTGTTCCATCGGCCAAATGAACTCTATGGAAACATATGTAATTTTATGTGATTCAACAGGCCTCCTCTGTTTGCAGGCTGTTCGCAGGCTGCACATACATTGCAAATACCCTTCATTGGGTCTGGGTTTAGAATCTCCAGCGCCATCGTCCACACTGCAGAAGGGACAATGGTCTTTTCAGACCAGGAGACAGCAACCTTTTTGATATTTTGATATGAAGTTCCCTTTATAAATGTTATTGTTGATCAGTGTGCCATGTCAACATTTAGTTGATTTATGACATTACATAAACATGTAATATCCAAGGGATCTGTAATTGTATTTCATCTGTAGGCAACATGCTTAGCAACATACAAATACATCCACATCTGAGTTGAAATCATTAACCTTGCCAACATTATATCAATCGTGGTTATCAGCTATAAACTTCACTCCGTTATAATGGCAGTAATCAAAACAAGGGAATTAAATTAATGAAAGACAGAAATATGAGAACAATACAAGAATGCTGCTATGCAGCTGCCATTGTTGACATGCTATCAAGGCCGTTCCAACAGCGATACTAGCCAGTCAGAGGCAGGTGGATGTTTGCTGCATGGGCGTGAGGATGCATGTCAATCAATCTACCATAAAGAACAGGTCACACAACTGTTAATGTCCATGAAAGTCATTATTTAGCATGCTGATGAGAGCGTGCTTGAACATTTCCAATAAACCTCTCTTGCACACTTATTGCTTAAGCTACCGTGTGCCCATGATAGCTGACCCGTTTTAAACCATTCCTCTAAGCAAGAGGCATAAACGGCCCCCACCCAATGTAACTATCTTATTCTTGTCACAGTGTTGTTAGCTAATATTATTCTGTCTGCCTCATGACTGCAGAATACAAGAGAAAAGATTTCCAAATATTTTTTTTAACATGTAAATAGTTATTTGGTGTCTTAAGGCTCCTGCTACAATCTCGTCACGAAATACTTTCCCCTCAACAAATGCAACCGTTTCTACATTTCTACCGGTCCAATTTTCACTTTATTATCTGAGGTTCTATTCTAAATACAAATCCCTGTGAGGGTTTGTGTCTGTGCGTGTGTGTGTGTGTCTGTGTGTGTGTGTGTGTGTGTGTGTGCGCGCGTGTGTGTATATATGTGTACACACTATTTTGTACACGTCTGCTTGACAACTGTGCCTTTCAATAAGGACATTGGATATTGTCACCATGACAATATGTTTGATTGCTCTGGTCTGTAAATGTTTGTACAAGTCTGTCTCCTCATCTCCTGTGCCAGGTCTGGGGAGAAGAAATAGCACAGTATATATATTTGGCACAAACTGTCACAGGTTACTTAGTGAAGGTATAGACCTTCCACATACTGTAACTGTGTTTACAGTATGTGGGGTCTTTGTTGGTTTTCGTCTAACAGAGGACTAAAGTTGACAAGCATCATTTGATCAAACATAAAATATTATTTTACTTTACCAAATATTCAGATTTACGGTAGCTTGCCCTGTACTAGTGTTGGCAGGATTCAATTCTTTCAGTCCCAATACTGCACTTTGGGTGTCGGCCGATACCGAGTACGATCCATTCCAGTGTTAAATTAAGATGTATTGCTCACTGTGACTGAGGAAGCGATTGGGAATCATGTTGTGTGTAAGGAACCAGAAGGCTTGAACATTGCTTTCCTAACTCTGTAAAACATCATGTAACATTATATGTACCAATGTAACACTATTATGAATATAAGGAAATATTACAATGTTGTCATTGATGTATGCATTAGTTTGAGTGGTTTGGTTTAAGATAAGTTGCAAAAAAAATGACAATCTCTATTTTAGGACCTAGATGCATTTTAGAAACCTGGTGCAGATAGCGTGGCCAGGGTAGGTTAGACATGGCTGATGCTTGACAGTAGACATACGCGTGTACATTAATATAATTGGATTAGTCCCATGGATCGGTTACAACTGTCCAATTGTCACCAACATTACGATCCAGCTATTTTAGTCAGTATCGGACTGATTTCCGATCTCAATAACATATCGGTGCCATCCTTAGACTGTATTCAAAGATGTCCTATCCGAATGCAGAGAAATGCAGAGATTCCTTTCACTGCAATCTTTATATTTTCAAATCTGATCAGTTTTATATGGCTGCAGTAGTCTCAGCCTCTTCCATTTATCACCACAGACTTGTCCTAAACATCTGATACCCCTTTATGCTTGACCGCACTATCAGGAAGTGGGGTAGTACATTTGTATTGGCTGTTACTTAGCATTGTCATTATGTATTACCTATACAAGTCTGTATATATATAGCCTACGGGCGTGGTTTAGGTGTGACGTAGGCGACCTAGAAACAACTTGAGTAGAAAACGCCTAGAGATTATACAATATTGTACTGATTTTTTTAGAGTTTATTAGAAGAGCAAAGGCTTTTCCCAATGGAAAATATGTTTCCACTCTTCTCCCGACTTTTCTACTGCAAGAGTGGATAACATCAGACTGGTTCACAGGCTCGTTCAATCACATGCAACGTATTTTTGTGAAAGTTCCTGCCCTCTTGAATCCGTTTCAATGGACGACTCCCCAGATGGATGTGTTTAACAGACACAGATATCAGGTCTTGTCAGGTTAGTATACATAAGTCCTGTAGCCAACAACTCTAAACTTTCAGTTTATGATAAGTAATAGTAACAGTAGTAGCAGTAATTGTAGCCTACAGTAATTAACAGATGTACAAGATCTGCAAATATCCAGATTCGTATTACATTTCCCAACTAATTCCTCAGTATAAACTTAAGCTTATATATTTGGCCGTCGTGCATGTCAATCAAAATACATTACCTCTCCTGTCAAGTAGGCAGGCCTGGCTCTGCGAGATTAGCGCTGCAGTGTCATAAGTACAACCAGACATATCGACTCTCCCTTGATAAAAATAGGGTGCTTTGTCTGCCCTTAAGGGTCATTACAGTACACTTACTTGTAGACAATGCTCTGCACTGGGATCAGAGATTCATATTACATCCTTGTCGGTTATCTAAATAATCTCTATGTTTGTGGTCATAAACGCCAGTCATCAATCATTATGATTATGCTTTTTATTATTAAACACATTGCTCACAGGTACAGTAGCCTACTCTAGCTCATGTCTCCTTTAATAACGTCCATGTTGATCAGTAACTGTCATGTCACATAAATCCATCCTTTGCTGGACAGATTTAAACCATTATTTGAGCCAAGTGAAGTCATCTGTATAGTAAATCTTTTACTTCTCACTGAGTACCACTCCAACCGCACAGGAAACTTCATGCCCAGCACACAGTAATGGATTTACGACTTGAAATAACAGCTCAAATGTTTCAGAGTGGACTGCTGTGGCATTATGTGTGATTTGGTTACCATATATTTAGCTAAGTGCTTTAGGTGCTGAATGGATTGTGCTTAGAATGGCCTCTACTACGAAAGCTCATATTTTCTAATCTATTAGGTGAAGTGTAATAGAAATATGCACTTTTTATTAAGAATGCGTATGGAACATATTGCTGACACAGTACAACAGCTAAGTTTCTTGTCAGTAAAATGTTACTAATACCAAAACAGTCACACCACCATGTCACAACGCATCATAGTGAATACTCCCACAGCATAAAACCAGCTTCTTCAGTCTTGAGACAATTACATCCACTTCCTGTAGGCCTATTCTGTTCACTGTGTGTGATCTTCCAGAAGGAGTTGCAGGTGATTGTGAAGCAGGAGGTGGGCATTACTCTTCCTGCACATTTAGGAGTCTGACATGCCAGCTGGTTTGTTTACATGGAACCGTCTTTGGAGTAGTCCACAAAGTGTTTTAAAAAAGCGGGAACTTAAAAAAATTACTTGGCAGGTCATTGGACGAACACGGGAGCCATGTTCAACTTTTGCTGAAGCCAGTCAAAACACATTGAAAAAAGTCTTTAGGCTTTAGTGCCGCTATTTGCTCTTCTAATAGGCCTAGATTCTATCTAGCGCTATTGCATTAACTATGTTAACTTCTTTAGTAAACACAAAACTTGCATTCGCTGCCTGTCCACCTAAACCACGCCAGTAGCTTTCAGTACAACGCTGATTGTACACACATTAGGTTTACAGGACTGAAGCACCAATGATCTCAAGCAATCAATCCTGATTCTCCAAAAAATGTCACACTGAACTGATGCCAAGTCTTCCCAGCAATCCAGTGGGTACGGACCATCAACGCACACCTCCTGGGCTGGGATTAGAGCAACATCACTCTGTCCCCATTATTAATCAAATAAAATAAAAAGGAATTAATTAATTAATAAATATATGTGCTGCTTGAGGAGTGCAGATTCTTCATCCAGACTCTTAGGGTTAGGGTTAGCAATGCATATTTTATTTAATGCATAAATTGAACCCCCGAGCCTCCACATTACAGTAATTAGTTACTATTAGTTGCAGGTGACATAATGGTACAGTCAGCTATTGCAAAATAATTCTAAGATAATACACTTTTTGTCTAATTCACAAAATATCTCCTTGGAGTTTGCTCTCTTATTGTTCTCTGTGTGTGTTGTTGAGAGAAAATAAATCAGATCAGTCTACACAGCCCTGGCTCCGTTAAAATGACCTTAGATTCACAATGCGTTTCAAAGTGTAGTGTGGCGCTGCAAAGGAATATCGGTTTGATTTGATTTTGAAGTTAGCAAGCGTTCTCGGGAATAGCTATCTCTGCCTTTAATAAGTTTCATACTTCTCACCAGTACTGAACTGTGGATATTTTCCAAAAAGTGGCTACAATAGGCTATTTGTGATGTAACATCATATAAAATATTAACATGTTGTTAATATTCTATCTATTTTAAGTAGCATTGTTTCATTTGTGGTCACAAGAGGGCAGGGTTTAGAGAAAAGCTGGTTCCCGTATAAAACAAAAAAGCATAAAAAAATAAAATACAATAAAAATTGATTTAGTCACTGATTAAATTTTTCGAGCCCAGTAGTACACTGCATGCACAGTACGCGTTGGTCGATCTATCATGCCTGGGATTCACACCCCAACATCACGATTATTGCTTGAATTGTGTTTTGTATAGTTATAAAATAAAATAAATAATAAATGGTGCAAGGGTTTGGTGTTATTATATTAGGTATTATATTAGGCTTATTGTATGTCATGAATGAATATACGGGGACATCTTGTCCGTAATCTTCTCAAGACGTTTCATTATCATTAGCATATAACGGCTACTTGTTAGACACACAGGACACACTGGGTAAAGATGCTCTATAGCTGTGTGAATGGCTCCCATCGAACAGGGACTGCTTTAATCAAATGTCATTGTTGCTGCTGTCAGGCCTTCGAGTAATGAGCCTTCTGCACAACCAAAAGCAGAAATTACATTTCTCTTTAGAGAAACCCCCCCCTATGGCCCCTGCCTTTAGGGTTCAAAGGTTATGACGGGGAGGTGGGGTGGGTGTCTTCTGGTCACAAAAACATTGATGAAATCAAGGGGCCTTTAATGTCAGCGAGTCATTTTGTGCTGTGAGCAGCTAGTTGATGTGATGGTGTGTTCGGCTGACCAGTGGAGGACATGCATGGAAGAATTATTAAACCACAGAACTAAAGGTCCCCACTATACAGCATTGTAGAGTCAAGCAGCACCATTAACTATATTGGACCAGTTAATAAGAGGGCATTCCACTGCATGTATACATTAACGTTACAGAAGGATGGATATCTTATTGCAAAAGGTATATATTAAATCTAAGAAAAGACATTTTCCAAGTAGCTATATATCATGCAAAGCCAAGATATACTATTTTCACACAGTATGTGTCATTGGTGGACATTGTGCAACATTAAGAGCATTTTTTGTGTGTTTTCTTTATGTTGTATAGTCCAGAGTCCCGTAAACACATTCTAATGTATGTGTTTTTACATCATTTCACATATGGTTGCTGTCCATAAAGTTGGCAAGTTTAAATGGAAGAGGGTCTCTTGGATACTAGCTAAGTTAACCATTTGATCTTTGACCCTTAAAATGTTTACCCTTTAAACAGACTTCATTCAAAGAGGTACAAGGAAACCATAGGCTAGTGTTAGCATGTGTGCGTGTGTGCGTGTGTGTGTGTGTGTGTGTTTGTGTGTGTGCGTGTGTACGTGTGCGTGCATGCGCCTGTGTGTGTTTGTGTGAGGGAGAAAAGGAAAAGCAAATGTGATGTGTATCTTTGAGTGTGTATATAATATACATGCTCTGTGATTTTGACAGCAACAGCAATTACACTAATAATATAGCTTGCCCTGTGCATCCAAATGATAAAAAATACAAACTAGAGACTTAAGAACAACAGGAAGTTACCTTTGGTGCTGGTACCTCCATCAGGCTTTGACAGTTTTAGGAAAAACAGCTTTTTCTTACTATGCACCAATGGCACGGAATAGTTTGCAAAAATATGTGTTAAACACATTTATATCCATTTATTAATTTAAAGGCATCATAAATATTGTGGTGAAGGAGGTTGAAGGATGTGATTGTTTTTCTTGAGAGACCACTGTCTTACATTTGTGGTTAAATATATACAGTATATCGTGTTATGTTTCTGTACGACTGCCACCTTGGCCAGGTCTTGTAAAAGAGATTTCAGTTCTCAATGAGACTTCCTGGTAAAATAAAAGTACAATAAAAATAAAATAAAGAATTACAACAAAGTGGTGCAAAGGAGAGAAATGCTTATGTTTGTATGGTTGTAGTATTATCTTCTGAAAAGTATTGTGTTAAATGCTAACCATACAGCGTGTGTGTGTGTGTGTGTGTATACACAGTGTGCAAGGTAGAAGCACTATATTGGGGTGAAAGGATAAAGATGTGGGCACTCCCAGTTAGTGCATGCTTTTATGCGTGTTGGCTGTGTGTGGGAGTATATTAATACATCAGTCTCGCCGTCATGCCTCAATCCATCTAACCTTGCATTGTTAGCCGCTCACCTTTTAACCGCACTGCTTTAGCTTGGACCTGTGTTCCATGTTTAGTGGCTAAAGGCTCATTATTTTATTTCTTCTTAGCTGAGAGAAATTATTACAGACCTTGGGGCAAAGGATATGAGTCTGGGCCATAACACTGAATAGATAGATCGTTAAAAACCACATTGTAAAGCACAGTGTAAACAGTCATTACCTAGGGCGTTGATTGAGTCATGATCTTCGTGTGGATTGAAAGAGATTTTCAGTGGAAGTTTGTCCTATTTAAACATAATCCCTGGTATACAGAGAAAACAAAAACCTAAATGTATGTAAAAGTCTGCATGTACGCACAGTGAGCTAACAAGTTACTTGCTGGTGATGGCTTCAGTCAAAGAAAGAGTCGTTCTTCGAAAGAAAACGTTGCATTTAAGATGTAGCAGCTAACAGTAGCTGGCAGATTCACCAAGGCTTTTAAAAACATATACTGTATGGGTTTAAAAAAAAAAAACACTATTGGAAAGTGAAATGCTTTCAACTCATAGATCACGTTACAGCAGATATCTCTGACGAAAAGACCAAAGTAGTGTGTGAAAAATGCAGCAGTAAAGCAATGACACAAACACTACATGTTGTATGTGCTACAGTAGCTGCTGTTAAGGTTCGCCCCATCATCTCATTCACTTTGTAGTCCGTGGAGGTGAAGTCTGCACACAGATGCATTTGAAGGCCTTGTTGCTGCCGTTTGCCAGACGGGCTGCAAATAACATCTCCACAGACCTCCACAGATCAAACACATCTGGCATCTGGATTTGCACTGAGATAGGGAGCACTTAGGGGCAGGGTAGTCTAGTCTAGCAGTGTTTAACTCCCAGACGAAATGTCATGGGTTTGAGCCCCCCATATGGGCCATATAATTCCTTAATACTTGTAATAATGCAAACTGCTGGTTGCTCTGGATTTAAAGGTGCAGTCAGCGATGCTGCAGAAAAATGGTTGATAATTGAACTCGGTCAAAACAAAAACACCTCTCACTTCAATGCTGCTCCTTCAGCAGCTCCGGAACCCATTCCCAAATTGGGAAAACATTGCCAAGGCTGGGACGGTGTTGTGTGGTGCGGTCCGCACCACTTTGTTTGTGACTCGAACCCGGGTCTCCGGCATTGAGAGGCGGGCGCGATAACAACAAGGCTAAGCACCCCCATGGGGTCAAAGCATAGGTCGCTACAGCGTCCTTGAGGTGCCGGGGAGTCATGTTTGCTGCACTACTTTACCCGATGTCCGCTGTTACATCCCCATTGACAGAGCCAGGTCCGTGTAGAAACACCAGAATACTCCAGCATGTGTGCCACGGAGCAGGGACGATGATGATGTCACATTGAGAGGGCTGTCATCGTGCCTCCTCCTCTTCAACGTGGACGCTGGTTAGCCGAGCAACACAGTAGCCGCCCATTCACACCAATCAGGGCGGAAAATCGACAGACAAGGGCATCCCCCCCCACCACACACACACACACACGCACACACACACACACACAAACGTGCACACACACTTGACGGTTGATGATGAAAAGCTTCCGGCAGCTACAAAAACATCGGTGCGATCAGTCGCATAAGGTCTTTTAGATCAGTGGAAAGGCCCCCATACACACACACGTGCACACGCACACACACGTGCACACGCACACGCAACTAGAGTCACAGCCATTGATGAGGTCTCTCTACGAGCAAGGTCTCCTGCAGTTGTTGTGTTATGCGCGCTGATAGGCAGGCCTCCTAATGAAGAAATGACATATACAACACGTACCGTAGGCTATGCAGCGTTCTCTTGGGATGGAGAGATGAGAGATACAGGGACCAATGTTGTGTAATACGACATTTAATAATGTCTTGTGTGCTTGGAGACACCTACTGTAATACATTCTACTAACTGACATTGCGTTGGAGATGGCGACTTAATAATATATGCCACAAACATACAGAAATACATGTTGGAACATTGTGACAGCATATTATTACATTACAT
>JAODUH010051803.1:0-18837 GCA_027564835.1 Typhlichthys subterraneus
TGGACTCATCCTATTCATTGCACGTTCACGTGTATTGGAGGCGTGGTTTAGGAAGGATGATTGAGGCAAGGGGCGGTTCTTTTTTTCCGATTGTATCTTTCAAAATCTGGCTAAGTTACTGGTTTTTCCCAGATGACATACTCATCCTTTAAGTATCTAAAAAGTAGAGCATTTGCATCTGTTTTATCATGTGTCTAATAGCAACATTATTTTCCAGGTATGCCATGGCTCTGTACAACCAGCATGTCTGCCCTGTGGAAAACTGGTATGTGATGGAACTCACTATTAATCCCAATAGCACCTGAATAACACTATTCTATCTAAAAACGTTGGTCCGAACCCCGCCAGTGGGATGCAACGTCAATAGAAAATGTAGGCAATAATGTAGGTTTTGTTTATGTGAATATTATTCATTTTGTTTGCATTCATTCATTTTGATTTGCATTATTACAGTATTTTTAAATATATTTGTGTTATTTATTAATTTAGTATGAGGTTCTCAAGCGTCTCAATTAGTTTCAAAACAACAGACCTAAATGATTTGCATGTCATAATCTGTATGTATGTATCCTACTTCTATCTCACTTTTAAACCATCCTGGTATTGCATAACTGCCTTTTGATTAGTCACCTCCCTTTTCCTCAGTGGAATAGAAGTCAATGACTGTAGGGCTGTGCGATATGACAATGTACAGTATATCATATGACGATAAAAACATGTGTAGTGTTTCATATTATGTTCTATCATTTATATTGTTCCTTCTGATGCAAATTACACTACGTCATTTGGAGTTTGTCCATATTTTTGGCGGATTACATCAACCCTCCAGCTCTGGGCTGAGCCCATACCCACGGTGAAACAGAGCAGAGCAGATGAGATGAGAAACGCACATGGTTTATGATCAAATAAAGATTGGTGGGGCAGAATAATAATCTGATAAGTAAATTAACCAAATATAAGTTTATATTTTGCACCTTGCTAAAACGCACTAACTAGGCTACTAGTGACAATACACATGGAGATTACGTTCGGAGCATACTGTAACCACAGAGCCATGGTCGTGGCTACAATTAAATGCCTTACCTTTTGTATTTTGTTTGTTTATTTTATATATATGTTTTTATTCAAACAAGTTCTCTAATGCCAGGATCAGTATGCTCATATGTCATCAAATTCTAATGTTATGTTAAATGTTAATGTAAATGGCATTAAGCAACAGGTTAACCTGGCATACAGGAACAGGTTAACCTGGCATTAAGCAGCATTACGCAGGTTAACCTGGCATAAAGGAACATTACGCAGGTTAATCAACACTACTCGTCATGGGTCTTGGTTCAGAGAGCAGGGCTGCCACACCACATGCACACAGTGGTTGTGGATCAAACCGGGACTCGGGTGGACTACCAGAAACTATTTATTCATTGACTTTACAGAAAATGTGTTATATTGTTATCAGGATATCAATTACCTATATCGGGATATGAGATTTGGGTCATATAAGCACAGCCTTAAATGGCCGACCTGTCTCCTAAGACATAGTTCTGTGGTTCTCACATGTCAGCTGTATACTGATCAACTCAATGAAGACTCAATGTGTTGTCGTTTAGGTCATACCATTTTAACCGTGGTTACACCAAGTTGATACACCGTGCCTTACAATGATCAAAATTAATGTATTTATTACAAAATAATAATCTATCTGGAAAAAGACCACTAAAATATACTTTCTTCAGTTAAGTGTTTATTTTTATTGTGTGTGTGTGTGTGTGCGTTATACCCAGGTTGTACAACCAGTCGTGTGAAGAGGAGCTTTATTCACAGACCGGGCCAACGCTATGCTGCACCCTCGACAACGTACCTCTTATTAGGTCAGTGAGCTGTAGCTTTGCCTTGTTACTCTCTCTGCATCTCTCTCTCTCTCTCTCTCTCTCTCCCTCTCTCTCTCGCTCTCTCTCTCTCTCTCTCTCTCTCTCTATGTGTCTGTCTGTCTTTCTCTTTATCACACACTTCTCCCGAATACAGGAACACTGTGCCCTTAGAGAAGGCTGCGGTAGAGATGTCATTGTGGTGTGTATGTATGCAAGTGTGTGTTGCCTTTGTCAGTTTAGTCAATTGTGCATATGGATAGTAATTCTTCCCAATGGCAGTATTGAGAAAACATCCCTGTAGTGTTAAACGCACAAACTGATATATTTTCTTACGGTAACATGGTATTGCTTCTGTAAATATTTTATAATTAAATATAAGGAGGTAGGTAGGTCACCTGTTAGTCCAACTTTGTATGAAATGGCTCTCAACAGATAATATATTTGTCTCAATGACCAACTGTTATTTTTGAACGCAAATCACTAATCGCTATGCCATTTTAGTTAGCAGAGAATCTATACTGTATTAATATGACATGTTATATTGAGTGAACCGCTATGCAGTCCGCTATCTTACTAACCAGAAGTGAAAGCAGGTTTGTTTCACCATGTATGAGGAATTTGACTTGTTAGAACTTAATGTGAAGAGGACTTTCCTCAGTAATTCTCGATAGTAGTGTGTGTGGGTGTGTGAACCGATTTAGTGCCCAGTCAGCTGAGAAGACTTTGTGCCAGTAGGAACAAGGCTGCATACAGACAGCTTGGCTTTGGCCCAGTGCCACCAACCCTCCATTCCTACAGACGTTTCCCTTGGCTAGAACACCGGCATGTAGTGGGTAAAAGGTCAAACGCTATAGACGATGGGACAGGAATAGTTGAGGTGGAAGGCCTTCATCCAGTTTCATGCGCACGCAGGTCCAGAATTCCATACATCAAAACACACATCCCCAGTGTAGATATGCAGGTGAAAAGTGGAATACATCACAAAGTGTACACCGCTTTTATTATTTTTTTTTAACTTTTGTTTCTCCTCTATAGTAAGTGTGGGACTCTGCCTCCTGAGAGCTGCTTCTTTAGCCTTATCTGCAGCACTGGCTCCTTCATGGGTAAGACACACATTTTGGCGCTTATCAATACTACAGTATTGAATAATTTTGCCTCAGAACTAGCTTTTTCCTACTTTGCATTGTGGTCATGGAATACTCTACAGAACACACTACAACTTAATGATGTTATCTCCCTGGGAGATTACAAAGTTTTGATTAAGATCTGTGTAACCAAGGTTTGTAATTGCTAATCCTACTAAATTTATATTGTCCATGGTCTGTTCTAATGTGCGGCAGATTTTAAATGTTTTAATTTTGTAACTATTTTGGCCAGGTCTCCCTTAGAAAAGCAATTTTCTTTTTTTCCCCATTGGGGAAAAACCCTGCTTGTGTAATTTTGTAAGGGAACGTAAATGTATTGTCAAAATACAACTGGCACTCAAGACAGCCATAAACCCAGCACCTCACAGTTAGACACCCTAGTGATACACTGTCATGTAGAATGCGATTCTCTAATTTCTTTGTCATGTGATTTCAGAGAACACTAAATGGTCTGAGCCTGCCTGTGTGTGTGTGTGGCTCCATGCCCACAAGCATCTATTTCAGACTTGTCTGTCTAATTGTAGACTAGAGCATGAGACCTGGTTGAAGGGTGCCAGGGACAGATCTGTGATAACATTATTCCTATAGATTACCATATTGAGTAGGAAACATCAAGCCAGACCCAGCGGACTTGTTATTAAATATTCCGAATAATTACAGAATTTACTGAATATTATTCCCTTCTGTCCGGTCTATTCAATTATTTAAACATTAATATAGCAGCAAACAGCTATTTTCTATGGAAATATATGGGGATTTTCCACATCACAATTGGTCGTTTAACCGCGCCAAGTTGTACTGAGCCGAGATGGGCCTGCTCTGGAGTGGCCCAAAGTGAGCCGGACCGCCTCCAAGTGAGCCGCTGTGATGTTATAAGCCCGCGATATACTTGATTTTATTTACGCATATGCAAAATGGCCACCAGGCGTATTGGGCGCATATCCTGCATTCCTTTGTAGCGTAGTTTGTGTGTGTCCTCAGAAATTAACGTTACTCGTACGCATGATATCAGGATGGGACAGGCAGATCAACAGTGTTTTCAACAATGCCGAAAATAGAAGTTCTTAGAGCTAGTTTTTAATTACCTAACATCTATATGATGTCTCCATGCCGCTCCATATTTCGACATGTTGGTTAATGTTGTGGAACTTTGATGGTAGTCCAGGAAAATTTTCCGGTTTCAGCCAGGGATGATTAGGCCCTGATATGCTAGCCTGGCTCCCCCCAACTATGCTCACAGCTCAATTTATTTAGCTGAGATTACAGTCTGGAAACCCTTATCACGTTGGCGTATGCACAACCACACAGCTGGCGGCCCAATCAGCGTGTAGTGAGATGACGTTGAAGTCATGAGGGTTGACGAGGTCTACACCAAGTAGGAGGAAACGACTGCAAACCACAGTTACACCTGGCTACTGATCTGCCCCCTACTGGATATATTTTAAATCCTTCAAGCACACGGAAGGTACACAGGCAAGTATATAAACAATTCCTTTCGCGACGCAGCCGCTTGTCTACGTGTACGCGTTGCAGAAAAGCAAGTATATCAGGGCCTATGGGCTTCTTCATCATTTCATTAATGCAATCATAGCGGGGCTGACAGAAAGTTGGTGCGACACACAATATTATAGGCTATTTCAAGCATTTCTCATTATTAGGCTACCGTTTGTTTTCTGTTTTGAACATCGATCGGGTTTAACCTACTCGCAATTAATTAAAGGTAGGTTAAACATAATGAGAAAGAATAACTAGGAACTTACTCATGTGGAGAGTGAAGTTCCAATATAGAAAACATTTATTTAAAAAAAATCTATTTATTACACAACATTATGCTTATGAACCTGTTGGTTTGTGTATTTAACAAAGTTATGTACCTGTAATGATTGCTTTTTTCAGCACTGTCATAGCTTTTGCATTTGCTTTAGGAATCACTGACACGCCCTCAATGCGGCATGTATGGATATATTACGCGTCTACTAAAACCTAAATATATACTAATCTTCTTGTCTTGGATAAATGACAAATAGGCAGTGCGTTTTCGCTGTATATGACTATAGCCTAATGTGTCAGGCATAGTCGCCAGTCGTCACATCCATTTTAATATAATCTTTTTGTTACTTCCACCTCTCATATTGTCTTTCTAAACCAGTTAGCAACATACAACATGGCACTGTTTGATCCTGCTATCATATTAAAGGCAGGGTCAGTCATTCTCGGGAATGCTTGTTAAATTCGACCTCAAATCAAAACCATATCGCTCCATGGCGCTGCCCCACACATCGAAGCGCATTGTGAAGCAAAGCGTAGTACTACAGCTTTGTTGATGTGAGAGGTGTTCGCCACTTTGTTTCTGTTCCTATTTACGGAGCCGGAGCGGTTTAGAAGTTGATTATTTTTTCAAGTATAGAGAAACCGTAAGCTAGCGAAATACGAGGGGATATTTGGTGAATTTGACAAAAAGTATATTAATTTACATTTAGCTTGCAATAGCGGACTATACCTTTAAGGATGCAGCCTATATTTGACTCTGTCAAGTCCATTTTAACTGTACTGTAAATGTAGCACATGGTGGTGGAGAGAAATCTATTTATTTCCTGACAGTAACTGTTTTAACTGTTTAACTGCCAAAGTGTGTGCGTGCGTGTGTGTGTGTGTGTGTCACCCTGGTCTAAAAGTGTCAACCAGCAGGATGTGTTGACTGTTGGATTTGTAAAGTTGATACCTGGTTACCCACAACGCAATTGTGCAAATGCTTTTTAGAGCATTTGATAATGGGTTCAAGGGTTCACTCAGTCAAGATAGATATTGTTAAATGTTGTTAGATATTGTTAGATATTTCACGTGCAAACCAACAATGCCTGTTGTAGCTTTATCCTCCAAAAAGGCCAGACAAACTCTCCCGAGAACACTACCAAAATGTCCAACCCTTCCAGTACAGTGGAGATGCAATGCGTGCTGACTGGACAACAACATTAACATTACAAATGGCGTAACATATTGCCAGACACGTACTGTATGCACAGGTAGATCCGTGTATGGGCTCCAAGTAGCCAGGACCTTGTGGATGATCTGATACCATCTGGGATAGAATTCACTCATTGAAAGCACATTTTTGTTATTCCTTCATTCTCAGTTATTTGAGAATGAAGGTTTATCATCGCGCACGCACACACACACACACAGAATTACACATGAGACAATGCAAGTATTCTCTCTCACTTCAAGCTACTGTGGGAGAGAATGCAGTTTCGTTTGAAGCCAATCTATTTGTAGTTAATTTTAGTGTGTGTGTGTGTGTGTGTGTGTTTGTGTGTGTGATTTGGGCGGGGGCTTGCTCTACAAAATGTGTGTCCTTGTGATGCTTGTGTGTGCATTTGGCACGGGGCTACATCCACTGGGTAAGTGTGTTTGTGTATCTTGGATGTGTGCTTCAGGGTGTGAGCGAGCGCTCCCATTCCTCCCCTAGTGTTCCTGAGCCCAGAGGAGAGCTCTCAGCCATGGGAGGGAGCAAGGACGAGTGCTTTGGATATTTAGTAGAGAGTCTTCTCTCTTTTCTTAAAAAAAAAAAAAGAAAAAATAGAAACCCTTTTCCCATTGTTGAGCTGTCACTCAGCAGCTTGGCCCTCAGACACAATCATTTCTGCTGAGTCATTATACTATATCGCCCTGTGTTATACTCTGAGGCGTGAGTGTGGTGGGAACACACAGAAGCTTGTTGCATCCATGTCACTACAGGGAGCATGAAGAAACAGCTCAGCCTGCTGAGGCAGGAGGAAGAGGACAGGCCCTTGTTTAACCTCCAGGCCTGAGTTCAGTCCTATTTGGGGAAGCTGATAAAGCCATGCAAGCCTAAACACATCTACGGTATACAGTATATGTAGTGATGCATTTATATTGAGTGGTGGCAGCCAACTTGTCTGCCCTGCCGAGACGCAGACAGACGCCAGAGTCGAATGCAGTAAAATGCAATTTACCGCCCCCGCCCCCCATAGCAAAAGGTTCTTCATTTTACTAAAGAGCAAAAAGGAAGAAACGAGAGGAGCCCTGGAGACACAGCTGTTTGTTTTTCCATCCTCCTAACTTTAATCACATCTCAAAAATGATTTCATGGGGCCTTGAACGCACACACACACATGCACGGGCACATGGAAACACACGCTTGCAAATCAGCTCACGTAAACACACACAGGTTTTTAAACTATTACAGATTTTTTTTTGCCCCATGTCTATTTCAAATGTCATTGTTTTGCCAGTGTTAACCTTTGCAAGGAAAGCCATAGCTTTACTGTAATCTGCCTTGTCTCTTCTGAACAGCTGTTCAAATGTTCACAATCCTGACTGGTTAAAAAGAGACAGAATATGGTTTAAAACACGTTCATACATTTATAAGTTATAATCCAGCATTCTTTTAGAGGTACTGGGTTTGAGTCAGGCAGGCCACAGCAAGGATGAACTGAAGCCAGCAGGATACATGGTGGATCCTTCTGTGTTGAGTGCTTCAGTGTCTGTGCTGATTATACTGTCATCACACAGGTGGAGACATGCTCAGGACAACAATGCAAGCATTGGGTCAAGACACGAGGGGCTTCCTGTTAACCCCACCCTCTCTTTTCCTACACACACACGCACACACACACGCATTCCCCTGTCCTGCTTTAACATTGGCCAGTCTGTTTTCCACCAACGAAGAGTCTCAAACAAAAGAGCGGCCAGCTCCAACAATGCCCTCAGTCAAAGCCTATTAGTCCAGTTCCAAACTGGGGGCCATCTTGCCATTTACTGTACCCTCACCCCTGCCCTTATAATCCTCACTTGCCCCTCTCGTCTCCTTTTCTCCTGTTTTTCCCTAACTTCCTGTCTCAGCCCTTCCCGCCCCTTTTGTAGGAAAATAGTTTCCAGGAAACTCCCCCAGCGGGCCCCCCTGAAACCTGGCATGTTTTGGTTTATGCTGGCGGGATTGTGGGAACGTTTTTAGATCAAACTGTGTAATGGTAGCTCAGCTGTGTGTGTGTGCGCCCATGAATCTCCATTTACTCCTTCTGTGCTGTGTAACACTCTCTCTCTCTCTCTCTCTCTCTCTCTCTCTCTCTCTCTCTCTCTCTCTCTACCTGCCTGTCTCTGTCTGTAGTGATGGTGATTGTGCTGCTACGTTACGCCCATGTCATAGAGAAGCACCAGAACTGTGTACTCAACACAGCCAGTCTGTCGACAGGCTGGATCTGTGCAGCTGGACTCATCATGGTGGGCAACTTCCAGGTACGGCCCGCTAATGCTCACTCACATGTCCTCTCTGGTCACACACCTACATGCGTTAAGCACACTGCTGCTACTCATGTGGGCTTAGTGTGCAGCTCACGGATCCACAACTACATTCTTTCCCTGTAGCACTTTGGTGTTTGGAAAAGGTTTTCTGCAAGTTTAAATATTTGGAACTTTGGCAGAGTGCCTGGATGTGTGTGTGTTTGTGTTCTGTGTTTTCTTTGAGCGTGTGTGTATGTGTGTTCTGTGTTTTCTCTGTGTGTGTGTGTGTTTGTGTGTGTGTGTGTGTTTTGAGAGGGGGGAGCGTTTAAGGGAAGCTTTGGTGCACAAAAATACACATTTATATTTTATATGGATGCAATTACAGTTTTCCTCTTCCCGTTTGAAATAATGCCGTTTTTGAAGACTCTTTCAAGAACAGTCACCTGCTTCACACGTTTAGCAATACAGTATTATTCTAAGCTATGTAGCCATATATGTTTTCCCAGTCCTCTACTGGTTATTAACTATAGACTGATTTTGTCATATTGGGTGGAACATATTGTCTCCCTAGCTAAATATGTTATCAACCTCAGAATCATAAAACAGAAACAGATAAATGGGTTTAGCTAAGCATGTAGTGTTTAGGTTCAGTGTGGGGCGATGAGGAGCGTCCTTACGCACAAGCTAACTGAGCTACAGCAGTTTACCTGCCCTGTGTCGAAGCGGCAGGAGAAAAGAGGAGCATCTGTGGAGAAGCAGGAGGCTTTTACGAAAAAGGGTAGAAGTGAGTCATCGCCATCTGGCTTTGCCTGGAGCTTTAAGATGGCGGCACGCTCGGAGCTTATTGTACAGGGCCCCGTCTACAGCCAATCCCAGAGCTGCTTCCACCTCCAGCTACTGGCTGTCCGTGCTGTGTCTCCAGCAGCCTAGAACATTCCACTGTAATTGATGGAGAGTAGACTGTGACACCTCATGAACAGAAAATAAGCTTTACCTTACCATACAAAATGTATACAAAATAAAATGTTGACACAAAATTAACATTCCTAAGTGAGCAAAAACCATTTGTTAAGGAAATACAGTTAAGATTTTTACTGAACTTTTGTCACATCAAAAGGAGTATGCTTACTGTCATATGGCAGACAGCTGCAAGCAGTTGTCCCATCGTAGCATCATGTCTAAATCACAAGCAGAATAAATGCCACGTCTTACGCACACACACACACACACACACACACACACGCACACACACTCAATAGCATCTGCACAATAGTGCTGTATGATGAGCACAGCAGAGGAAACCACTGCTCCTCTAGAGCCAGAGGTTACGCTAGGTGTTGCGAGGCAAGCTATTGTGGGCTTATGACTTATAGGCAGATCAGTCTGGACAGGGGAGGACGAGAATACATGGCTGAATGAAAGGGCCACTGTTCTGACACGGTGCTCACACAGGTGGAGTGAGTCTAGCTGGCACGGGGTCTTGGTATATGATTAGCAGAAAGAAGGCAGAAGCATAACAGCTGTCAAGAGGGAGAGGGGAGGGGAGGGAGGGAGGGTAAGGGAGGGAGGGATGAAAGGAAAAACCAGATCAAAGTGAAGTAAGCCGCTGCTTTTGTTTACGTGTTTGTTCGTGCTTGACACAGACCAGCGGTTTTCAAACTGTGGGTCACTGAGTGGGAGTGAGTAGATTGCGAAATTTGCAAGCAGCCATTGAATGAATGACAAATATCAACGAAAGGCAAAAATATTTGGCGCACACACAGGTATAGCATTAGCTAAAATGGATATGTTTTTTTATATTACATTACTGGTAAGCTACTTGGTGTTTGGTCGGTCTCTAAGTAGATTAGTCCTCTCTAGTTGAGTATTGGTACAAAAAAGTCTGGGAACCCCTGTCATAGACTGTGTATATAAATGGAAAAAACCCTCTGTGACCCTCAGCCATAGGTTTTCTAAAGATCGGACACCGCCCTGAGCTGGCTCTGGCAGTTACCATCTTCGCAATACCTCACTCCACCTGTAACGCCCCCTTATGGCCCCTATTTGTTATAATGGGATGAATGTATGGCTAATATATTTTTTTAATAAAAATATTCACCCCCCCAGACAGTTGTCATGAACAAGAAGACTATCTATGCAAACCAAAACCGTTTTTTGAACTAGGCTGTAAATATCCTTTGGATAAGGAAGAAAATATTGCGGGAGTGGACTGTGCGTGGGTCAAGTCAGAAAGTGGAAAAGCTTAACCGTACATCTATAACTCTCATCTATATATAATCACTCTGCATCTGACAGAACAATTTGTATTTAGTAGCCTAGGCACAGATGCGCTACTATAAGATGACCTACAGGCTATGCAATCAATGTATTGCGCTAACGTAGCCTATTGCTAACAGAAAAATGTAACAATGAAAATAGTTAAGCCTACTGCTCACTTACTTTGCTGTAGCCTACTGTGACTCTGCAAAACATTTTAAATAGTGTCTGTCCCTTTGAGACATGCAATAAATTAGACATCAGTATCTCTCTCACCATCGCTATACGGGCATATACAAGTTGGCGGTTTGCGGGCTGGGCTGGGTTCGGTTCGGGTGGTTGATGAACACAGATTTTTGCTGGTGTGACGGTGCGGGTTGGCTCTCATAGCGCATATCTATATGGCAGTTTACAGGAAACGTGTGTTTCCTTCTGGGCAACATAACTGGGAGACTGAAGGACACCGTTCAGAGGACGTGGTCCTACATGTCAATCCTCAACTTCTTTTTGCACAAGATACACACATACACTCATAAAAAAGAGATGTGTGTGCTTTCTTATATCATCCACGCAGGATTGCTACATATAGCTATCTATAAATAATATCTAGAGATGGTTTAAATATTATTGTTGTTAGTAGTATTCTGCAGATACACAGCAAGCATGTATCAGATTTCGTTTTTGACAATTCTGACAGTTATAGATGTAATTTAGACTATAAGCCAATTGTTTACATTGCAGATGCAAACACACCAGTTGCTCATTCTAGTCCTGCTCTGTCTCAGCCAGTCCCCTGGGCATGTGGCATATGGATTGCATGGTCGCATGGCATCGACACACCATCACTTGTTATTCACATATTTATTAAAATCTCGTCCTGGGTCAGTAGCACCCTGCTGGAACAAGTGTACAAGGATGCACCTGAAGCCTTTACACCGGCTTCTCTTCACGCTGTATCTTTGCTTCATGAAGCCGTTGGGATTAGAGGCCCGTGTACGGGAAACTGCTTACAACACTGCACCACAAATGATTCATTATGTGTGACTGCAGACCATGCTGTTGCACACTACATACAGACACAGGACATCAGCATGGTTGTTCTAACCATGTTAGGGTCTTTGTGCTTAGTAGCTCAACTTTTGACTCGGAAGGCTGGAAGTGAGAGAAAGTAGGCACCGCTGTCAGGTGGATGCGCAGCCACAAAGACAACAGCCCAGTGTTTCCCCCCTAATCCTTTCTGTCAGGTCATGTTACTATTGCCTTGTGTACAGCGTCTTTACGCGGGACACGCACATCTCTCTTCTCAGCTCACCTTCCTCCCCTCCATCCAGGAACTCACTGGACAACGCTACAGCATTGTGACAGTCCATGCACAAAAAAATAAAGCTCAGGCCCATGCTCCTCTCCTCCGGGCATGTACTTTGAATTGTAGACATTAGCTTGTGTGTGTGTGTGTGTGTGTGTGTATACACAGGAACATACCCGAATAAAGTTGTGTGTGTGTGTGTGTGTGTGTGTGTGTGTGTGTGTACGTACATAGGAACATACCCAAATAAAGTAGTGTGTGTGTGTGTGTGTGTGTAGTAAATGCATTGGTCAATTTGAATAAAACAAATACAAGCTTATGAATAGTTTTACTGTATTCATTTTCTGCGTTGGCGAGTGTGCGATCAGCGTCTCTACTGTACTTGGCTCCCAGTAGCACCAGTGAGGTGTGACAGACTTGGATGGAGAGGTGGTACACTGTTGGAAAGAAATAGTATGTTAGTATTTTCATGGCAACCTTTCTCTTTGAACAAAGGGGAATTGTGTAATGTACACAAAGCTCGCCTTCCCCACACCACTCTGGTGGGAGCTGGCACAGGAGACACCTAAGAAAAGACCCATTGTGCTGTGTGTTTCTCAAACCGAGTTACTGGGAAGACTTTTTGGTCAGTTCAAGGATTAGCCTACTGCCGAAGAATGTTCAGAATGTACTAGCTGGATCAGTAGACAAATGGCTTAGGAGACGAAACTGAGGCAAAGTTAAATACTGTCTACTCTAGGCTATGTGCTGCAGTGGCTATTTAGAAGAGGGCCACCATAATGTACTATCCCTGCTCTTAATCATCTTTGGCTAGTTAGCTATAGCTGATACGCTGTGGTCTTTCTAATGACTGGATGAGTGAGGCTGTACTTCACACCCTATACCAGGGTTCCCCAATCCTGGTCCTATAGAGGGCCGCTGGCCTGCATGTTTTATATGTCTCCCTGCTCCAACACACCTGATTCAAATGAATAGCTCGTTATCAGGATTCTAATGACCCATTCATTTGAGTCAGGTGTGTTGGAGAACACTGCCCTATACTGTACTGGTCTTTGTGTGTGAGTGTATTAGCAAATGTGTGTGCATGTGTGTGTGCCGAGCTCCTCATTTGTGTATCATGTTTTATTTATGTGTCTTCTCTCTCCATCACTCATTAGCGATATGTCCCTCTCTGTATGTAGTTCAAGGACCAAGAGGTTCCAAAAGCACCATCGTAAGCCGTTATGCAAACTAGACTACTGCTGCCCTCTTGACAAATGGAGTCTTGTCTTCTTAAGTAAAGGAGCTCCCCTTGTGTGCACACACTGGGACAACCTATGTTGCCCCTCGCCAAGAGGCTCAATTCATTTTTGGTTAGTGTGTGCCACTTGGGGGACCAGGCCCCCCCACAGAGGCAACGTTTGTTTGTTTATGGGGAGGGGGATAGGGGCATGTGGGCGGATAATTAGACATGTCTGAATTGAGCTGGTTAGGGCCCACTGGAGATATCACAGTTGTCTCTAATTTGAGCTGTTATTCTGAATGCCCTAAATCTCCCAATTTCAATGTGTAGCGGTCCAGATTACACGTTCGAAGGATATCTTATCGAATGCTGTCAATTTGAAGTATATTCCAAACATCCTCAAAAGGCGCCACTGTAGACTTCAGTTCCACAGCAAAGGATTTACACGCTATATGCGGTTTGCACCCATTGTGATTACGGGTGCACTCGAAGAAGAGCGGGGACAGGAAGATCAGTTTTGTACACTGTATGCATGTATGCCCATGCTTTGCTCCTGTCTCCACAGGTAGATAATGCCAAAGTGCTCCACTACGTCGGGGCTGGAGTGGCCTTCCCCACCAGCATGCTGTTTGTGTGCCTCCAGTCGGCACTGACCTACCGCCTGGCCAAGACCCAGGGGGAGTACGGCGTGGCCCACCTCCGCCTGACCATGACCCTGCTGGCTTTCATAGCCCTGGTGCTCAGTATCCTTCCCTGCTAATGGCAGACAACAGGCCCTGCAGGGGCATCCACCACCATGACTTACTGTACATTACTGTTTATTGCTGTAGGTTACTGTATAATACTGTAGATTACTTGGTTACTGTAAATTGCTATATGTTGCTATAAATTACCTGTAGGTTACTATATATTACTGTATGTTAGATTACTGCAGGTTACTGTAAATTATTATAATACTGTAGATTACCTAAAATTACTGAAGGTTACTATAGGTTATTGTAAATTACTATCAGTTACTATAAATTACTGTAGGTAAAATGTATATTACTTAATGTTACCATAGATTACTCTGTCACTATAGATTACTGTAGGTTGCTGTATATTACTTTAGATTACTGTATGTTACTATAGGTTCCTATATATTACTGTAGGTTACTATAGGTTACTGTATTTTATTATAGGTTAATATATATAGTCGTAGGTTATTATAGGTTACTGTATATTACTGTCGGTTACTAGATGTTATATATTACTATAGATTACTGTAGGTTACTCTAGGTAACTATAATATATATTACTATAGGTTACTATAATATATATTACTGTAGGTTACTATGGGTTACTGTAGATTACTAGAGATGATTGTGAGTACTGTGCATTACCCCATATTAATACATTTTACTGTAGATTACTGGAGAATATTGAAGCGCACTGTACATTACTGGAGGAGAGGGGGCAAAGTTTATTGTAGTATAAATGTAACTATATCTTAAAATAACACCAGCATTCATAACCAGATAATGAATACAGATATGTTAGCTTTGCAGACACATCAGAAGTGTTTATGATAAATTACAAAAGTAGGTGGAGTTTGCAAAACAGATGTATTTACCCTGAACCTGAATGTAAACTGGCATGCTGAGATCAATCTCCTCGGTTTGTTATTTAGTTGTTGTGAGTCCTTAACTCTGCCTCTAGGTGGCGTGTTCTTCATTCAAGAGAGCTCCACCCTGCAACACGCATCAGCCATCTTTGAGTGGGTGTTCTGCGTCATCATCATGCTCTTCTACGGGACGTTTGCCTTCGAGTTCGCCGGCGTGTCGGGAGGCACCGTGATGGTGCTGGCCAGAGGGGGCGCCCTGGGGCCCGCAGGAAGAGAGCACAAGATGGAGGGCATGGGAGGGACCGGCCCACACCCACATCCTCACACCCTGGAGAACATGTCCATGCTGTAGCTCCCGGGCAGAACGTCAGACTGTACAGCTGACTTGCACTCCTGCCAAAACGCGGGATTGAGGTGTTGAATTATTCATGTTCTACCACGCCCGTGGAAAGAGTGTAGAAGTTGCCGGTGCCAGCGCGGTGGGACCTCTATGGTGCGATGGGGATTTAGTGGACTGGGGCCCACTTCTCTCTGGCCCGGAAAGTGTGGATCTGCTACCACAAGGGAGAGCTCGGTTACTATTTCGTCTCGCACTTGAAATTTGCACATGCTTCCTTTTTGAATAATGCCCATGTTTACTTGGCTGTGCACTAAAGAACATGTGCTGGCACTAGAGAGCTCAGAAAGCGCTGGAAAGAATGATCACATCAGTGTTAGAGTGGTGACAAAGAGAAACAGTGCGTACAGCACACAGCGATCAGTTGCTAGACGCATGGACGGTTTGCACTAAAGTGAGAGTGTCAATTAGTGCGCCCAGGAATAAATTAATGTTTTACTCAATGCTGGAGATACAGAGTTTCTGTATTCATTCTAGTAAATGGATGAGCCTCTAACCGCCAGATTGAACTTGTGGCTCCTTCCATGTACAAACTGTCACTTATCTACCCGGGGGAATAAATGCCTGTCCATCACCCTGTCTTGTTTTTGTTTTTCTACCTGGAGTGGCATACAAAACATGGACACTTGTGCCTTATGAATCTAAATGTATGACTCAATAGGTGGACTGGTGGCTTTCCTTGTGGTTGTTGGAATTGAAACAGTAGCTGAAGAGTATTGTGTTCGCTGTACAATGCTGCCAGTATGGAGGACAACGTGGACACATATAATGTCAGCCATCTAGTTTATGGCTGGCAGGCACTTGTCATCTGGAAACCCAGCTATTTGTGGAAACAGAAACCAACAATTGCGTGTGTTCAGTTATCCCTGCAGTTCTACCTGTTTTAGTAGACCAGCTTCCACTCTAAAGTGTCATAGCACATGATATCCCCACAGCCTCTAAATGTCAATGTGTTCGTGTCAACATACACCCAATAATCTATTTTTCATGTTTACTTTTATTTCCCAAGCGGCCGTGCATACAGTATTTGTGAATACCTCTTAATATTTTAAATATTATATGTTCTGTATATGTTCAATTTAACAATGCACCCTGGACTGGTGATTTTGTATGGCACTGTAGCCAACATTGTTAATGGGTGTCTATTCTGTTCCATCAAGGAGGTTATATGAGAAGGAGAGTGCAATCCACCATGCTAAGGTGCTACCTGCTCTACTCCCTTCACCTATTAAGCATATAAAAACACCCATACACTGTGGAAGAGCAGAGGGTCCCAATAAATGCTACCTCCTTGGTTCTATGTTAGAGAATTCTGATATGAGACAGTGACTTCCTGTCTCCCTCTACTGGTTAAACTGTTTATTGCATATTGACGTGACGCAATCTTGGGGTCCTTTCATCAACCAGCTTTGTAAAGGACACATAACAGAAACATATTATCTAAGACCACAGGAGTAGTTCATTGGTTTGTTGTTCAGGGGTTTTTCGTGGTTTGCTTTTCACAATGTTTATGGGTGCCACCTTTTATGATAGTTTCGCTCTGCCAAAGAATAAAATAAATAAGTGTTTATAGAGTTTTTCAGTTGGATTAAGTTAGGCCTAAACCAGTTTAGATATACTCAGCATTTTTTAAATTCAGTTTATAAACCTGATGATGTGGATGTAGCATACCCATATATTATGCATATCGCTAAACACTTTTCACAATGAGAAGAGTTCATGATTAAATTATAATCTTACGTATGCTGCTGTTCAATTCTATCAATATGCATATTACATAATTTAAGTAATTTTTACTTTTAAGTAACTATGCATAATTCTCCAGTGCCAAATATAATGCTACATACTTGAGATATTTCAGCTTCCCATTTGCTTTCTATCAGACAGTCTACCCTTGATCCTTGCACTCAGGAAAGTGTTACAGTACATTCATCGGCCAGTCAGTTAAGAGTGGTTAAAAGCAAACTTAAGCCTGTATTTTTGTCTCCTTTTGATTATTTGTGTATATAGCATATACAGTATGTTGTTGATATGGTTCTTGTATTGATTTAAAATAGATTGTTAAAACAAGGCTGGTTCTGTAAAGCTTTATAATGAACATTCCTATATAGCTATCTTGTACGATATTGCTGCTTACTCATGTTTAGATATCTGCAAGCCAATAGTCTTCTTGTCTGTTCATTAGCTATTTGGTGAGAGCACTGTCAACGTTAATGGGGCAGTATAAACCTCACAAAGATTTATAAATTAGGGGAACAGTTTCATACTTTACTAAAATGCAAAAATATCCCAATGTGCCTTATTTTGAAAAGAAAAACCAAAGGTTTGTTTATTGTTTTGATGAAATATTGATAGTGATTTTTTGTCTTGATAGTTCAATAAATTCAATTACAAGATTGAAGGCAAACTATAAGTTACAGTTCTTTATGAAATGTATCGTCTATGCATTCCATAATTGTATCGTTATTGTGCAACAGCAGGATTTCTGCAGATTATATATCTGTTTCTGTTTATTGTTAACAATTATTTTACACTGTCTCTGGATGTTCCGTATAGAATGGGTGAAGCTGACCGATAAGAATGCAGGTCCATGAAATGATCCAGTGTAACTTCCAAATCCAGTTACCAAGATACCAGATACCAGTATTTTAAGGCCATGTCTTTTGGCGTGAGAGGGGACCAGAGCACCTTCTGTAGAGGAAGTACAGTTGTAGCCAAGCAGCCGGTTTATTATAACCTACATATTATTCCACAATCAAACATTATCACATACTCCAGCTTTGTATCGTTCCTAGAAGGAGGTCTGGATGATACAATCTGCAAGAGAAATTGGGGTGTTCCGTTTGTTTCCACGTGAAATGTGGGCCTGTGCAGATCTTTGCGACTAATGTTAAAGGGCTATATAAATACATTTTAAAAGAGCATTGGACTGAAACTATGGAAATTGTGGATTTTAATGTTGAGAGCTGTATGCAGCAAATAGGTCGGATGTGTCGTCAAAAATAACAAATCACAAATGTTCTCTCCAGCCTCTCAATTTCTAAAATGTTACGTAATCAGTAATGGACTAAATGCTTAATCTCAGTATGGTATAACAGAATGCAGTGCGACAAAATCATCACAGAAACATGAAGTCACAAACAGTTAAAGTTCAAACTGGTAGCGATTCGCTGCATTAGTTCTGCATTAGTTCTGTTCACATTTGCAGCTACAACCATGGTGCAATGGAAACCATCTGCAGCAATACTGAAATTATGTACAATATCAACACATTTCTTATATGCAATTAAGGCTCCTGGTCTGGCTATGTTCCAATCAAATATCTTAATTTCATGTGACGGCAGTGCTAAAAAACTAAAGGCTGTATAATATAGCTATGGTAACAGAGATAGGCCTTGTCTTTACACATTGATTTTTATATTAAAGCAATAATCATTAAAGAGCACAAATGTATATCACATATTCAGATTAAAGAATTTGGGAATACAAATTCTAATTAACAAGTTCTTCTAAAGAAGAAGAAATAAAATATTGCGCCTTTAGTTGAGTTCAATTTGAACTTTACATAGATTCAAAATAACACAATTGACTGAAAACAATGAATAACATGTATCAGTGACTGTACACAGATTACATAACGGTGCCTTTCGCAACATCAACTGTAGGTAATATTCAACTTAGTGGAGAAAATGTATACAAGGAAGCTCTTTTACTGGCGATTTTTACAAAAATTGTATTAAATAATACTGCATAAAAAGCTTGAACATTATTTTCATTTTCAGAAACACAGTGTATATAT
>JAODUH010051814.1:0-18834 GCA_027564835.1 Typhlichthys subterraneus
GTAACTCCTTCTCTTATTGATTTTTTCATGGGGGTCTTCTGAACCATTCTTAGTCTGGCCCCTCCCCTGAGACCACTGTGCCTTGGGAGACCCTACCAGGAGCACAAGGCTCCAGACAACACAGCCCTCAGGTTCATAGAGGCAGCCAAACCTCTACACCACGATAAAGTGATGGTTCCCAGAGAGGTCATAGGGGTACATGGGATGGCCATATATTATTATTGTTAGCTAGATCGACTCGATGGATCGAGGACTGTATCTTTAATGTGTGTGTGTTAAACATGTGCTCTTCACTATGCCCATGGGATCACCCAGTCTCCACAGGCATCCTGCTCCCCTGTGTGGGAAGATGCAGACTTGGAGGAGATGCGCTTGAGACAGAAGCTGGATGAGATGACTGAAGACATCAGCGACCATGGCCTGACATCGGAGGAGGAGGACCAAGAACCCAGCAGGCCCTTCTCCCCCCTGGGAGTGCTGAGGGAAGACCCTGCCCCCAGTCTGGGCACCCAGGCCACAGCACCTACTGCGCCTGAGCCTCAGCAAGTCAGTACTATGCTTTATGACATGCTCTAATAACAATACGGCTCCCCCTTGTCCATCTCTAATGTATAGGAGGTGGGTTTATGTGTCTTGTTTTGTGTGGGTAACGTGTTTAAACACCCAGCCTTTCAGCTGGAAGACGAACTCAAAGAATTCTGCCTTATGTCTATGAACATACAGTATATTCATAGTTTTAAACACTAAATGGTTGTATCCTTGAAGTGGGTTATCTACTCAAGCATGCAAATGGGAAGTCATGTTTCTTCTATCAACATAAGGGCCTATGTATACTGGGGAAATATAGTTGGCGCTTCTTTTATGAGCCTGTTTTTTCCAACACTGTATGCAACAAAAGTGACATGCCCTGGCCAGCTGATACAAGCCATTCTGTAGCCTATCCCAAATAATTTGGGAACTAGTGAAAATACAAGCACAAGTCTTACTGCAGGTCACCCAGCCTTATTGTGCAGATTTCTTGTTCTCTTCCAAATTTTCTCAAACAAAATAGAACAGAAGGCCCTTCTCGGTTATGGGCTGTTTTCACTGACATTCAGTTACTAAGATTGAGCCCTGGACAGTAATTAGATTGACTGTATATACAGGAAACGTTTTCCCCAAGAATAGGACATGTTTCGTAAAGCAATATGATGCATTATGTTTTTATATTTCTATGTATGATTTTATAATCAGTAGGTAGATGGAATGGACTTCTTTGAATCCCTAGCAGATGTACTCTTTAATTATGCTATATCCAGATACATTTTATTATTATGTTTATTGTGAAATTCTGAAATCCATGAGCTCCTGATTAATTTTTTCTTGAAGGCTATTAATGACAGCCTGCTGGCAATACATTTAAAATTCCTAGCTGTTTAATATGAAATAATATAGTTTTGGAGACATTAGAAGGCTGCAATTTTATTTATGTATAAAAAATAAAGAAATACTAAATAATAATAAATAATAATTTAAATGTGTATTATATTATATATTTTCATACATGTGGCTCATTCCACAACACATTTTTTACAGGCTAACTCCTCAAACAACAGCCTGGAGAGGATGAGGCGCCCCCTTGAGGAGGGTTCTAGTACTAACTATAGAGGCTCCACAGCCCTGCTGTTTGAACTGGAAGGCAAGGTTGCTCAAGCAGCGGCCAGTGTGCAGAACACCCAGAGTGAGGTAAGCTGTCTACCGTTTTTCAAATAGGATTACAAGACCAACACAAGGCACATATAGCACCAGCAGATGCCCACATCTCTACCCCGGCTTACTTGTTTGAAACAGTGTGGTCCAGGTGTGCTCGGCTAAAGGGGGGCGGGGGGGCTACAGTGTGAGCGGAGAGCTGCAGAGAGGAATGGGAGCCCCTTGGCAGCACAATGCATTTTTTTGCAACACTGGTTTCAACAAGGGAAATTTCAGACACAGAGGTGTGAAACTTTAATCTTAACCATCATGACATACATCATTTTTATATTATTTACATACATACTGCTGTGAAAACCCAAGGCTCAGCTCCATGAGGAATGTAATTAACACCACGTTTCCTTGCTCCCCCAAGGTGTGCCACATACATGACAGGATTGCTGCCTTAAGTGCTGCTGGCATGACCGTGGACAAAGGCAAAGCCAGGGTAAATGTACCACGTCATTCTGATTGTATGAAGACATTCAGTTAAAGACAACGCATCGATTGTGGACCAGAACTACAGTATAAGCATGTTAATCAGCAATTTATATTGTTACGTAAAAATACATCTTTCAAACATGTCTATAAAGCAGATTTTCATATCTATATAATCATCAATTACTCAAATATGCTAAATGTATATTAAAATATATATTTATATTTTGGATTATAACTTGAAACATATCTTGAATTCTACAGTCAGCAACAAACTGTAATATTTAAATACACAATTCTACAACAACACTGTAACTGAGTGATTAAAACATAGAGATAAAAATGCATTTTATACTTGTTGAGAAAGAATACCAGTCACTGATGATATTTTGGGCAATGTTTGGTCATTCTCAAATATGTTTAGCCTTTTATCAGCCTTCAAACCAGCTCATTATCGGAGTGTGCTTATTTTGTTCTCTTCTTCTTTTTTCAGCAGTCTGCAATCCCTGTCTTATCCAGAAGATCTTCTCAAGACTTTCCCACAAGTAAGAAAAGATACCAACACCCCAGAGAGTCCTCCCTTGGGGCTCCTTAGTGAGAGAAACATCTTGAGCTTGTTACACTCAAATACCATACAATGCTTGAGTTTCTGCACATGAGTTAGTTATTTCTGCCAAATTATGATATGAGAGAATGTGGTATGATAATGGTGATGCTACAGTTATATGTTCTTAGACATACAGGATAGATAGGATAGGAAGACTACAGGATAACTTGTTAAAATATAATTTTTTAATTTTCAGCCACTAGTGAACCTAACATGATACCATGAGACCCCTTGAAATTGTGTCTCTGTACTTGTTAGTACAGTAGTTATGCATCATTCCATTGAAATTGAAAAAATCGCACATTTGACATGAAAAAGTCTAAAGAATATATTTAAACAATTTAGATAATCTATTTATAACCCAAAAAACGAATTCCTCTCAGATTTGTGTGCCTTTTCTCCACAGCTATGTTATCATATACATTGGTGTAGCTTCTGTGTAGCTGCTGGCCAAATAAACACGTCTTTGCTGCAAGAATACACGTTTTCCTTAACAGATGCAATGAAACACTTTTTATGTGGAAGTAGGAATTACTGACTACCTTCTGTACTTCCAATAGCATGTAGCAATATACTAGCACATTGGAAGTAATCCAGATTATGCACAGTACACTACTTTATGCCTCACTGTCATTACCAACATTTTGCCTCAAGTGATTTTGATATTATACTACAGTATAAAGTGACAATATAACCCAGAAGGACCAGACTGGGCCACTATCTTTTCAAGTAATTGAATGTTGCTTCAGACCTTTCACACGGACCGCATACTTACTAATACTTACTAATGCTTGGGAAGGAAATTAAGTACAGTTGGTTAAAATGCCAGTAATTTAATCTGTAGATTTATCTGCTCTGGTTTTACATAAAAAGGCTCCATTTCATTCAGTGAGTAGTCTTTTGGAAACAACTGGTTAAAATTAAAATGATATCAGTTATGCCTTGCTCAAGGGGACCATATTGTCAGGGGCCGTGGCAAAATAATGTCCAGTAAATCTAAATACTGTATTGTTAAATATAAGCATGGTTTCCATCCATGCATAAAACCATAGGTTAATATGGTATTTACTTTACTTAATTAGCATGTGTACCTAACTAGCACAGCTCTTAAGACTGCTTAGTTATATCCTGTGGCTTTGAGGCTGCCTAGAGAAAATTTACAGTAGATCTGTTTCTGGATGTGGGTGTGCCACCTCTACACACTGGTAGTGGTACGGTACAGCGGTCTACTTGTTGATGGATGACTGGATGGATGGATGGATGGAGGTGTCTCACTCACTCAAACACACTTTCCTATAGTCCAGTTTTCAGAGATTGACATTGACAATATTAAATTCAGTGAGAAGAAGATGAGCATTGTAGTTGTTGACTCTTCCCAGGTCAGGTGGACAAGTTTGTGAGACATTCCCTGTACAGGGGCTCCCTGACACAGAGGAACCCTGTGGCCAAGCCCAAGAAAAGGGTGATGTGTGCGGTATGAACCACGTCTCTGGTGGGGGGTACTTGTGTGTGTATATATGTATATATATATATATATATGTATATGTATATGTGTATATATGTGTGTGTGTGTGTGTGTATATATATATATATACACACACACATATATATATACACACATACATGTGTGTATATATATATACAGTGAAATATACAGTATATACTGTATATAAACACTGATTAACATTGTGGTGATTGGCTAATATATTCTGATTTGGAAAATTGTTTCTTTGTTCCTTTATTCAAATAATATATTTAATGTTTGTTATTAACTTTTCACTTAAAGGACTTGGCTTGTAACTCCTGTGGATTAACTGTGGACTGGCCTCTGACCAGGTTTAGTGGTGTTTGGGATCTCTTTTCTGTTATTCTGTTCATGTTGTTTTACTAATGTGTTGCATGACTTCTATTTGGGTTTTTGTTTTCTGTGGCCTGCAAATTTCACATGGACGTCAAATATAAATGAGGTGGTGGTTTCTATTTTCTGTCTAAATCCAGGATCAGTCACCATTTTTCTTTTGTGCTCTCTCTCTTTCTCTCTCTCTATCTCTCCCTCTCCCTCTCTCTCTCCCTCTCTCCCTCTCCCCTCTCTCTCTCTCTCTCTCTCTCTCTCTCTCTCTCTGCAGAAACCCGTAATGGTGCAGGGCCCTTGAGGAGAAAACAAAGGATTATATAATAAGAATGTGACCACTCTGTGTCAACTGCTTTATCTCATAACTGAATTCATGATTCATCTCACCATACCTACTGGACCAGAGGTTAACGATGTGTTGTTCATTTAAGTACATATTCTCCTAATGTGGATTTTCATGGCCATCAACTGGTTTGGGACTGTCTTCATCTGTCCTCTTCCTATTACTAGAATTTTTCAGAACACTGTTAAACGTAAAAGGTAGTTAAGGGTGGAGGTTTAATTTGTTATTTAATTATTTATTTGTCCTTTTTTAAATAGGTTAAAAGCAGTACACTCATCCCCAGCCCATGTGTTTCTGTTCAGAAACACATGGGCTGGGGACACACAAAGATCCCCAGCCCATGTGGGGTGTTAGGAAGAGGAGGAGAGGAGTTCTAGCCACTCAGTTCTAGCCACAAGGTCAATTCTAGACACAGATCGAGGAATGTGTCTAAAGGAAAATGTTAAGTAAACATGAAAAGCTAGAATAACTTTATTATCTTGCAGTGTAAACAGATAATACAAGCAACACCCCAGTTAAACCAAAAAGTTAAAACCTGCTCTGTTTATGTATTCAGTACTTAATTGAATATGACATATGCATACGCTGCTGTAGGTAGTATTTGAGAGTAGGCTAAAATTAAACGAAAGCCAAAACCTCTCTTCGCTCGATCACACAGGACACTCTTTATGCACAATAGTCGTCTTTTTTGCAATAGTTTCTATTGGCAACAGCCGTGCTGCTTATGCGTCCTGAGCGACGCTTTTTAGAGCCCAGCTGCGCTTTTCTTTTTAGAAGAAGCGTTCTGAGCACCTCGAGTTGAAAACTATTCAACTCTGAGCAGAAAAGCGCCAGAAGTCATCTGCATATTTTCCTGTTATCCAATCGAAACAGTATCGAATGAGCCGAAGTCACTTCTGAATTATGGGCCCTTAGTTTGGAAAAAATATGTACCCGGGTACCGGTATTGTAGTCAACGGTGAAAGACAATTCTTCAAGTCAAGAAAGACTTGTTTGTCTGTGAAAATACGTAATTAGTAAGACTAAAAACCCTGTGTCGCGTATTAACGTTTTTGCTCCACAGTCCACAAGCCGAACAAATCATTGTTTTGGTGTGATGCCAGACGAAAGCTGTAGTTCACTGGGCGGTTACACACAAAACTAAACATTACTTTATCGTGTCACAACAAACTGCAACATTCTTGACTTGAACACTAATCTTTTAAATAGACAAACATCATATACTTGTGTCACAATTCAAACGGGATCTAAAAATAATTGTATTCTTGCCGTTGACTACCATACATATTTTTTCCAAACTAAGTCCCATAATGCTCTCTATTTGACAAGCGTGCATTTTTACTGTTACTAGGACACCGCATTCACGAGTAGAGGCTGTCGCTTGATACCAGTAGGTGTATATTAGTGATGTTTAATAAATACTTTTTACATCTAACGCTGTTTCACAAACACAACATTAGTTTAACTAAGATATTCGCTCGATCTAAATATTTTTGTTATGCTTGTAACATTAGAAAACTATCATTGTAGTTAATTTAGCAGGACTATAGCTAGCTGGCTACTCTGCCAGTTTTATATACAGCACACATACACACAGTGTACTCGGCGCTAGAGGATTGTTCACGTTTAGAAAAAAACGCTCCAAACTGCACTCTTTTGCAGAGTATGCTGCAACACAAAAGGCTGTACTATAGCTGCACATTCATGTGATTGACAGGCCAGGTAGATTCACCGGACCAATCAGGGAAAAGAGGCCCTGACAAATCAAAATTGTTTCGGGTGGCATCAAAAGTCTAAATCAATAGAGATGCAGGGGACAGAGCAGATAATACAGAGCACTTCACTAGCTGACAGCTGTCAGATATCTATGGTCTTTCTTAGAGATTATGCTACATTTGTAGCAATACAATCCGACCTATACAGCACTTTCAAGTGTTATTTTACTATGTGGAATTACGTGCACTAGAGCAGGGGTTCTCAAACTCTTCAGCTCTCTACCTTCAGAGGTGGTAGAAGAATACCAGCCATATTATATTATTTGATTATATTAAGTTTAGTATTTTAATACAAGCTAGTAGCAGAATACATCAACATAATGTATAAACTGTAGCACTACTAACAATTATGTATAAACTATGCCATTTTATTTATTTTAAAATGTTATTTCATTTATGAAAATCATCTTGAGACCCCCGCCTCTGTGTCTTGTTACCCCCCGGGAAGTCCCGACCCCCAGTTTGAGAACCCCTGCACTAGAGGAATGAATCATACTACTTTAATCTCTGTTAATTATTTCACTAATGTATAATAATATGTATTGTGTGCAAATTGTTCCACACTTTTCCCTGTTCTCATAAGATCATTAAATGTACACAGAATATTACTATTTTTCAGATGTTTCACTAGTGGTTCCTCCACTATACTGTTGAATCTTTTGGTTTTAAAATATATAATTTCTCATCATATCTAAGAACAGATTAGATTTCCAATGACAAGGTGTCTGGGCCTAAAAGAACAGCACATCTCTCCTGCTGACAGGCTCGGCTTTTGTCTCAGAGCATCTGTGTGACATTCTTACCACCAGCCACATCAGCACAATAGAGACCTACATGAGGTCCTATGATGTTCATGCATCACCAATAGTCCGCATAAATGTGTCATTTTCACAAACAGACCTGCAGTGGGTATCTAAGCCACATGTGCCCAGACCCTGTCAAAAACATCTAAACTATCATTTGCTCCATTTAATTTCCTCAATTATGTCACATTGAATGGTCGTCATTGGATCTATCGGTCTCCCTATTCCGCTAGAGAAGACACAGAACTTATTTATTCGCATAGATGCGCACCTGCTGTCTTCATTTCATATAGGTCCCATTACGCGTGCGTGCGTGTCACATGTGTGACATCAGCATAGCGACACATAATAGCCCCTCCTTCAGGAATATAAAGAGATGGTGGGAACGTCTGGTGTTGAGTGACTCCCACTACATACTGACCCACACCAAGGTCCATACATCACCTGTTCACCCACTCTCTACCTGGGTCACTATCATTTGGTTGAGACATTCCGTCTTACAGTGGGCACTCCATTCACATCTGGACCAATTATTCTGCTTTAAATATAGCAAAATATAGACTTATTTGGTTCCTGAACTTGGGATATCTCTACTTAAGGTAAGTCTATGCTTTTTTCCAATACTCTCAAATAATTATGGTTTGAGATTCAGTTTAATTAAATTATTATGGCTT
The DNA here is from genome assembly GCA_027564835.1 of Typhlichthys subterraneus. NCBI lineage: Eukaryota > Metazoa > Chordata > Actinopteri > Percopsiformes > Amblyopsidae > Typhlichthys > Typhlichthys subterraneus. Next base: position 8,221 of record JAODUH010051814.1, read on the forward strand.
TATTTTAAACGGTCGTATCAATGCTATTTTAGATGGCCTTCGTGACAGTTGTATAAATCTGTTGAACTGTTACTTTCCACCTTACACTGTAAGACATAATAACATTTAATAATACTTTACTAACAATTAACAATACAAGACTATATTGAATTTATTTAACTGTATAAGCACCACGTGTAGTATCAGTATATATGATCTTGTCTGCCACTAGGTGTCACACTAAGCACCAGCATCGTGGGCCACACACACATGCACTAACACCCACGAGCACACAGGGAGTGTGATGTCATTATCTCCTCTCCACTACGGTACATAGAAAATCGGTTGGTGCTATATTATTGTTTTAAATATCTTAGGACATTTAATGTTAAAATATGCAATAATTGAACGGTTTTATACAGTTAAATGTGACTATGGTTTTTCTATATTCTTTAAGAGCAGATTTTGGATGTGTGCTTATTTGCTACACTACACTGCTCAAAGTTGAAAAAACAAAAGTGAGGGAGCCACCTAGTGGTATTGTCTTGTTACAAAAGGGCTAAAACGAATTTCCTCAAATACATGTGGTCAGTAGCAGCATCAGCATAAAGACATTGTTTATATTTCTATTTTCTGAACAGTGTTTTACAATCTCAATTGCTATTCGTACACCATTATTATATCAGCAATTTATAAGTAACAACAGTATACATGTGGTTACACAGATCCCAGTGGCATTTTTCAAAGTGACTACTGGTTGAGTTGAAATGAGGCTGTGCACCATGCTTTGTGTCCTCACCATGCTGCTGAGCGAAGCGTTGTGCAAGCCCCACCAAATGCACCCAGAGGACGCCATGACTGTCAGAAGTAAGTGACCTCTGATGACCCTGTAGACCCTGCTCCCTTGAGGGATGGGTTAAATGCAGAGAACAAATTTCGCTACATGTATGTGACAATAAAAACACCTTTACCTTTACCATGTGCTGTCTGACACATGTACTGTATATATACAGTGACATACACAGTATACACGGTATAGTGTATACTGTACATATACACTGACATACATATAATATACTGTATGTCTGTTTCTCAACGTGGGGGTTGTGAGATGCAAGAGGTATTAAAATGCTATCATATAATATTCTGGTTGTTCTTCCACCTCTGGGGATAGTGAGGGTCACGAGTCTTTGGCACTGTTATTTTCGGGGGTCGCAAGCTGAAAGGTTTGGTAACCCCTGCTCTACGTTAGTGTGAGTTCTGCATTTCTCCTTATTCTTTTGTTCCACTATTTCTCTCTGGATGTGTCAGACCCAGATATTGATGCATCCTGGTATACGGGTAGAGGAATCCGACCGGTCGGAAGATACGGACGAAGAGTTATCATGAAAAAGCGACACCCGTCCTTGCTCACCTGTAGAGTCTGTGGTGACCGACAGAGCCACATCTTGGAGATCCTGTGAAAGAAGAGATGTTTGTTCTTCTTATACTGACATTAATTTAAATAATATGTTGCTCTCTAAACCCTATTTTATAGCATTATTGATGGGACTTTAAAGTATAACTGAAATTGTCTTTGTGATATCAAAGTTCAATGTACTGTTAAGTATTTAATTATCACAAAATTGTGAATACATCACAAGACATTTCCCATTGATGTCTCCTTTGACTCTGATGACCAATATGATTGGTATATTACAGTATGCAGTTGTATTTCAGCAAATTCCCAGAATTGTCCCAGCCAACTGAACTGAATGATACCTACTGTGTGCTTTCAATTGGACACAAATGGAAGAGATCATTGTGCATTCATAGGATGATTTCAATTTGATTACAGCCCTTCAATAAAATATTGTATGTTCTTATTGCCCATGCTATTTACGTCATTATCGTGCCTACATATTTATATATATTTCAAAATGTTTTCCAGCTTACTTATTTATTTATATTGTTTGCATTTCTATTTTAATGTAGTATTAGTAGTACTAAAAAATATATATATTTTTTTTTTTACAATTTCACTGACCGTGAAAAAAAATGGGGATGTTTATTCACCCACAATAATAAAACAAGGGTTTTCTTATTTTGTTCAACTTTGTATTTGCCTGTTTGTCTTTCTTTTGATTCACTATATATATTAGGCCAAAACTAAATGAGACACATGACACATTGGCAAATGTCTCATTTATGTAAAGCCATCGTTGATCATTTCTCAGACAAATACAGTATACAGCATTAGTCAACCATGGAAACAGGAGTGCTAAACAGAATATATTGCTATAGTGGGGAAGTAGACAAACACAGTCACACAGGAGGTCTGGTGGTCATCATAATATTGTATTTTGAATATTATTTTTTATATTTACTAAATAAGAGAGTTTGCCATTTTCAATCGTAAAATAGCAAAATATCTTATTAAATGTCTAAATAAAATCTATAATGAATGCATTATATATATATATATATATGTAATTATTGTTTGCATTGAACATGCAATTTTCCCTGTATGTAGGCATACAGTCCTCATATGTAATGTTTTAAAATGTAGTCATTTAGATTATATTCTCTGAAGGCATCATTGTGATAGGCAGACACTATAGCTGTAGGCCTATACTGGGAGGGTTATGACGGGTTCACACCACGATTTTAGCCCAGTTTTCAGCTCGCCGACATGTTTTTTGAACTCGCAGACAAATGGACCAGCTCGGAGGGGACTCACAGCTCACTCCCGTGAGCGACGATCATGTAGTGTGAATTGCTTACAAATTACAACGCAAGCTGAGAGCATATTTCAGAGCGGTTTGATTCTTTTTTTTAATATGGTGATATATAATTGCATGTGTTGTTGACCAGTGATCATGTAGGAATGTTAACCGGTGTAGAGCCTCATAGCCATGTGTAACGATGTCAAGACAGTTTGCCCTGCAACCATAAATTACGAAATCTCACTCTCCTATATATAAAGGATGCTGTGGTGCTATCTGCAATACTGTCTAGAGGTGTACAGTATACCTTGTAGTCTGCCTTTTGCGCGGGGGAGCGGGGTTCAAGTAGCCTGGCTCCGCGCAACTATCTATCAGATCAATTTATTTAGCTGAGATTAGGCTATATAGTCTGTAAACCCTGTCACACAGCCACAATGCAGGCGGCCCAATTAGCATGGGTTAGTGAGATCACGTTGAAGTCAAGCGTGTTTTGAAATGGTTGTGGCGCTAGATGAGACAATCAAAACAATACCGATTTGTTCAATCCAATAGATTCAAAATTAACCAGAGGTCTACACCAAGTAGGAGGAAACAACTGCGAACACTTCCCCACGGAGCGTGGCCAGACCTATTCACAAAGTGAATATGGTCTGGTTACACCAGGCTAGGGTTGAAGTCCCGGGTGGGACAGATATCACTCTGACGTCATATTAGATTTTTCCCATTATTACGTTTTTTTTGTATTTACAAAAATGAATTACGCAAAATAACTTAAGCATTGTACAGGCTTAAAAGTTGAGAAATGTTTCCTCACACTTTCGTCCCCATCACCTAGAATATATCACCTGTACCACTGTGGCTAGCTAATGATTTAACAATAACGTCATTATGTTTGAATTAGGACAACAATCACTGGTTAAATCTGTTTTTATTTGCTGATATTTACAAAAAAATACACAATGAGATGAGAACTTTATTACTGATGTAACCATATAGTCTATTTAATGTGACTTTTCATGTGAAAACTAATTTGCCTTCAACTGCAATAAATAATCAAATTTACAAGCACTGAATTTAACAAACCCTTTTATTGCTACATATTTGATAATACCTATGTGTTTTGCATAGAGATTGCATGTCAATTAATCAATGAAACAACAATTATGGCCTCAAGTATAGGTTGTCTCATAACTCTACTAGGAAATTGTAAAAAAAATTGCACCTCAAATAACTGCCCCTTGTGAGCCCTCTCTTTGAGACATAATGCCTAATATGCAACAGTAAGAGGTGAGACGTATAATTTTTAAAACTAAAACTACCCAAAACTAATTTAGAAAAATATAGGGACACCCAACCCGTCATATTGTGACAACCGTGCATTGGGGTTGGTTGTCACAACATGTCAAGATATTGATAATCAACAATACACCATTGTTTTCACAAGACCTAAGAATTGTTTTATGATGAGCCAATGAAAAATATGCACTGGAATAAAAAGTGACAACTATCCCCAGTCTCCCCTAGTAAAACAATAATAAAATAACACCAACATTAACAAGCAATATAGGCTATTACTTAGATTTGTTTATTTTCGTTTCGCCGACGGGCATCTTTCAACTTCTGCACCATACAGATTTGGATCTGTGTGTTGCTCACTTGCATGAAGGGTGAATTTGTGTAATCTGAGACTAATTCTGCCATTTTTCTTTATGTGATTAAATATTGATATCTGTCTTATTATTATAATGTGTAATTATATCAACACATTATACCTTTCTGTAATTCCCAAGATGTTTTCTAATCACACAAGAAGAAAGAATGTAGCTTTCATACCCAGATGACACATGACACACCTATTAGTGTTATTTGTGTTAACCAAATACAGTATGTCTGCCTGAATTTGATAATCTGGGACAGCTCACTTTGTAATCTGGGACACTTTTGTATTATTTTTTATCACGACACTTTTTGCATGCCAAACTCATTATCACCAATATTTATGCCATAATACCAAGTAATTTACAATATTGGGGGATAATTATTAGATTGATGTTAAATCTGGAGAACTAACACATTATGTGGTAGTTAGCTGGGTAGCTGTTCTACGAGATAACAAACTAGCTAGCTCGGTCACTAAAACGGTTTTCCAGGAAAGCAGGGTAAGCCTATACATTTATTAAGATATAATGCAACCGAATAACAATCTTTGCAACTTCCTAAATGCATATTTCCTTAATTTAATTAATTTAAAGATGATCAAACATGCAGTCATATTTTGATAAAGTGGGACAACAGAAACATGTTTTTTTTTGTATTTCTTATTAAATAAACTAAAACACATTTTGAACACTTTATTGCATAATTTGCTGGTTGCATGGATCACAAACAGAATTTGACAAAAGTTAAGAACATTGTCTTATTTATGGCAGATTGATATCCTTAAATGATATCCTTTCTATCAGAATCCTATGTCACTGACCATGACATGACATGCAATTCCCAGGGGAAGCTTCTGATTGACAAAACTACCAAGTTATATGATCACAGTCACACAACATAGATATTAAACCTATTATACAAATATTTATGACTGGGTCTTGTTAGAACAGGAAATAAACAGACTATATTTATGTGTCCCACATTAGCCAATGTCACAGATTACCTGAATTCACCTATAGGAAACTCGTCCCCACACGTTTGATTGGTTGAAGATGCTCCAATCGTTAGTCAGTTTGAAAATCACCGTCAAAGGTTTGTTTTCATTAGAATGTAGTAAATTGCCAATTATTTGATTGCAACCGCCTGTACGACACATTGCTAGTTTCCAGACATTCAACGTGGAGCTGAACAAGTCTTGCAAAATGAGGATAGTCTTACCAGCCTACCACCCGGTAGGCCTACTTTCGCCCCTACAAGGTATAGGCTACACTTAACTGTAGCCTGCAGTGTGAATGAACGCCACACATTCTAGAACTAGAAGAACGATGCCTACCACAGGCAGGAACAAGGTTAGAGATGGACGCACTGACGCATCAGCGCAAATCTCTTTTTCTTGTGTTGCAGGTTCACGTCGTCAGCGCAGACGGCGAGCCCGTTCTCTATTTTTGTGCAGGTTAAAGGTAGGCTAACGAATACGTGCATTTAACCTAACTTGACACTGATTTTTATAAGATGCGGCATTACTCATAGCAAAACAGTACCTATTTTAAGAATTGTATATGCATAGGCTAGACATGCAGCCTAAATGTAGCAGGCATACCTTAGCCTAGCCTACTAAATTATTTAAAAATACAAAAATATAATTGTACATTCTACAACAGTTTCCTTTATTCCCATTCATATATGTTAATTACCAGCTATGGCGTTAACGAACTGGCACTACATGTGGATTTGTGACGAAAACGGACACTTTCTGTGATAGCTGTATATTGGTTGCGGGTATTACGACTCTGGTGCCCTCTAGCGTTTTTAACTTACTGGAAAGATGTGCAATCTGAATGCGGACACTAAATTACATGTCAGCACTAGATGGAGATATTTCACAGAAGTACAATTTTAATTATTGAAGTTGATGATAATGTTGCAATAACCTACTGTAGCTCAGTGTGAGCTGAATTTGTTATGTGTTGATATTCTATCCCCGGGAGTCATGCGTTTCTCATGTTGGGCTACTAGCCTATACAAAAAGTTTAAACATTGCAACTTAATATAAAATTTGTTTTTATTGTGCCTCCAGGCCATGGAGTTGTAGCCTAATTTTCTCCAGATACATCGTCGTGTAGGCGTAGGCTATAGCTTTAAGAAGTCCACATCTGTTTTTAGAGCATGTTGGTCAAATTTAAAAATAGCAGAGCGGGTGTGAGAGAGTGATAGTGATTGCAGGCATGAAAACGAGCCCCTGAACGTGTATGAGTAACCTTCGTCAGAGCCACAGACGTCCACCGCAGCCTTCATTGATAGCGGGCAACAGACGAATAGGCGATTGAACGATAATCACTAACTTCATCGTAACTGGTGTAATTGACTTGTGTTTTAAAGCAGCAGCGTGTTAACACTCGACCAAACACACAGGAAATTCACTGCTCCCGCAGCACATGGTAGGCTACAGATGTTTCAGTCTCACCGCGCACTTCTATAACCTCTGGTGACAAAGTTCCGACTTGCGCGTCAACAGAAAAAGCCATAGGAGGAAGTCGGCACGGATGTCTCACAATGACCAATGGTGAACGAACGGCACGTAACGGCTCGAATTCTTTCTTGGTTAATAATCTTCCAATACATGCTTCCAGCTAGACGCGACGTTTGTGGCTACAACTTTGTCTTCCCTGGATTCTGTCGGGTGCGCTATATTGGACCAGCGTAAATAAATCGTTATTGGACGAGAGCCGCGGAGATATGGGGACCCAGGGCACAGGAAGGAAAAGAAATCCCAATAAAGAGAAGTCGACGGCAGAGGACGATGCCCTCAATCTCATAGCTAGAGAGGTGGGTGGTTTTGGTTTGAATAAATACCTAAACGGTACAGCTCCACGCTGTCAGACACAACCGGTCAACTTCACAGTCCGCGCTCTTCATCCTCTATTCCTAGGTGGGCTAAAGTGGGGACAGCCGCTGCCTTCTGTCATGTGCCCTCACATTATACAACAAAAACAACTATATGCCTGTTTTCTAGTAGGCTGTGTCTTACGGAGTTCCACGACATGATTGTACTTCCCCTGAAAGACGTTTTTGTTTCTCAGTTACACAATTATCTTGTATTAGAATTAGGCTTTACCAGCCAGATTTAAATAAATGTAAGTGTAATTTGCACCTCAGGTGAGGCAGGTCCCATATAAAGGGTCGAAGCCAGGCAATGTTTGTCTTGGCAGAGGCAACGTGGTTGCAGGTGCTGAAGTCGTGTTGTGGCTGGTTGGTTGCAGACCTACAACAACCCTAATCTCTGTATGATGCCTCATGTCTGCTTTCACAACAAACAGCAGGTCCTGTCAGCTACACACAAATGGATGTTTTACCATAACTAATGGCTAGTGTCTCTTCAGTATGATTATAACTTACCACTATTCTAATGGATTTACTGCATGTATTTCCAAGGTGTGAATCGTGAATATTTTTAGTTATAGGCTACTATTGTCATATCTATATCTCACAGTTGAGTTTCTTTAGTATGAAGCCTGTTGTCCTATTTTATCTGCTGTGGTGCGGCCTATAGTTTACCTGAGCACATGGTATATTATAGTAAGTAGGCCTATCACTACTCTGTATCAGGACAGGATAACAAGGTTTGACTTGAGGAAGTTGCTTGTGCCAAGCCGGAAGTTGCATGCAGCTTGCATATCGCCTATTTGACTGTATTGTTCTTTCTTGCAATAATGGGAGGGGGGGGTAAATAAACTAAGAGTTTGCATATCACATTGATCATGCACATACGTATTGTCTAGATGTGAATGATCATTCCTTAACATTTCAAATGTTCTTTTCATGAGCCTAGCTACTGAGGTTGCACATTCCTGTAGCTGTTAATCTCAGCCTGCTGTAGTCTATTTGCAGTGGCTGTAAAATCCACCAGTTCAGGTTTGACAGATATGTTTTAGATTCAATTAGATTAGCAGTGTCTTAGCAGAAAATGTTGGACTAGAAATGCACTTCTTAAAATCAGTACCAATAAATAACGTTGAACGCACTTCAACCGCTTTGTTAAATTGTTAGCCAAATTTCAAGCTCTTAACAAAGTGATGGACAATTGCATCAATAAATGGCACATAAAAAAATATAAAGTGGTGGTTGCATGCATTTGTGTCAGCCAATCATATGGGATATTTTTTCCATATTATTTCTAGAGGGTTTGTAACTGGTCAGTAATTCTTGATTCTCCAGATTTTTACTCAGATGGTGAATCTCTACTTTTCATTTTTGCATTGGGCCAGCATATAGTTCTATGGCCAGTACAGTAAAACCCACTTTATGATTTGCTTGTGTCGCTTGCAGAGAAGAACCGATCCCTATGCCTTTAAATGTCGGGTAGGTCGAGTCCCTTGCTGGCAGTCCTCTGACAGGATGGTATGTCAGCCCTGATGAGCAGGCCAATTCCGCAACAAGAGGTTTAAAAATAGAAAATCCTGAAAGATCAGCTGTTACTGGTATTTCAGTTTTTTGCAGGGGGTTGTGGGGTATGTAGGTGATATTGCAGCCTTCTCAAACAACAAGCTTAAATTGGAATTTGAATTTGGTTAAATCCTCAACAGTGTTGCTTCATTTAATGTTAAGTTTCACCATGAGTAAACTTCTTGTTCAGTGTAAGCTTTTACCCACCGTTGACTTCCATAGCTTCTCACAAACATGCCATATTTATTAGCCTAATTATCTATGAGGTTGATGAAGGGCTTTGCTAGTAGTAATTGAAGTTTGTTAACATTTAATAAATGGTTTATTTAAAGTTTGCATTTGTTTGCCTACCAGTTATTTTAATGACAACCCTCAAGCATTATTTAGTAACTTTCCTAAACATGGTTTATCTGTTTCTATGTGATGGCATGATACAGTTTTTCATTATATTTACCCCAAATACGTTCTCAAGCTCACTGCATACAATAGGAGAGGAAGGTGACTTTAATGTGTGTTGTGGATAACCTTTAAAGATATTATAGGAGTATAGTAGGGATGTTGCTGGTTGGTTTTGCATATCAGCCACTACAATAATGACTACAGTTCTGGAATGGCCCCTGCAGAACTGTTTATGTGAAACCAGTGCTGTTGAGTGACTGACAGTTGTACACTTGAGGGCTGCCGAAATATAAATTGAGACATTCAGCCAATATTGAGAACAAACTGTAGCTATGCTTGGCTTCTCCCAATTATGGCATTTGGACTGTTTTCCAAAACCAATTTAGGCCTTGCATCTAGTTAAATAGTAGCCTACGACAGCCAGGACTTCGTAGCGAAGGACGAATTCCACAAAAGGTGCCTGTGTAGTGTTCTGTCCACAGCCTCTGGGAGCAAACCTTGTGTTAGAAACAAGAGAAGGCTTCTCTGCATGGTGAATCAATTGTTGGCCTAAGTGACCTTTGGCAATGAACTAACAACCATAGGAACATTTCCAGTGTGATGGGGCCAATGGTAATTTGGCATCTTATCTTTATGTCGATAGAGCAACTACAAATGTTATGTCTGCAGATAGTGTATTTATCTGGTCAAAGGTTCATATTAGAGGTGTCGTGATATACCCTGTATTGACTACGATAATCTAAATGAAATAGTGATATTTTGTTGAAAATACACAATAATATCAACAATCCAGCGCCTCCCGTTAAGCACGATGGATTTGGGACTACGGCTGGGCCAGATGTGGTCAGTAATAAAATATCACAATAAAGTCACAATACAAAAAATGTCAGTCAATATTGACAATTGTCACAATAAATGGCAATCACATTTCTTAAGTCTATAGGCTGAATTGTGCTCATGGGTGAACATGTATGTATGGCCAGGTAGCTCATCTGGGGACAAGGGTTTTTATTTTTTATCATCATCATTTATTTCATCTGTTTCTACAATTTACAACAGCATGAATACAAATAATGTTTGCCACTTTCTGTTTTTATATGCATGCATGTATGTATGTATGTATTGTGACAAGCCAGACCCAACACGGTGTATAGGTTTACCGGTTTATTCACAGGTTCCCCCCCCTTCCTCCTCTTTCCTCTCCTTTTATTCTCTCCACTCGGAGATCAAGCCAATTCGATGGCACCGATCCTCCCACACCACTCCTCGTGGCCGGGAGGACTCGGTGCACCCCCGTGGAATGCCACACATCCCCCCCCCCCCACAGCTCCACGCTGGGGCGGGGAGCGCCAGACCACAAGCACTCCTCCCGCCTGGATAGTGCGTCTGCATTTCGGTGCAGAGTCCCCGGGCGGTGTACCACCCTATA
>JAODUH010051825.1:7729-18832 GCA_027564835.1 Typhlichthys subterraneus
CTGGCTGATGGTGGGCAGTTATAATGTATAATATCTACCTGGCTGATGGTGAGACAGTTGTAATGTATAATATCTACCTGGCTGATGGTGGGCAGTTTGGTGAGCAGCATCTGGAAGACGGGGGGGGGCAGTGTTTGTTGCAGGACCTGCAGCAGCTGTTGCGGCTGGCCGCACACAGCGATGGCATTGGTCAGGTGATCAACGCCGTTCTCATAGTCTCCTGGACACACGCACACATACGGACACACACGCAGACACATGGACAAACACGCACACATACGGACACACACGCAGACACATGGACAAAGTTAAAGCAGAATTCAACTTTCGCTAAAACCTTTACTCTGCCAGCCAGGTTAAACCTTGCAACACTCAACTAAATACGGTTTGGACTGACCAGGAGGTGCCAATAGGCTATGAGTCAAATCATTAGCTGGTAGTTAAACCACCTTTAGCTAATTAGACCAAAGCAACAAGTGCTTAAGGGCTGTTTGTAAACAGGTGCTAGCAGATTATCAAAGTATAAACCAACATCTTCCAACCACACTAGGTCTCCGTAACGGTTTTCAGTTGAGTTCACAGGCTGACGTTAAAGTAAAGCCAAAATTAAGGCGGAACAAGCCAAATAAAACTAATGCTAAATGCTAGCTAACGGTACCGTTTACACCCGCCCAAAGACAGGATAGAACAATAAGATAGTTCCATCTCACCCTGGGCCAACAGCTCCTCTCCAAGCTGAATCTCCTCCAGGAAGAACTTCTGGACTGCATCTGCATCTTTCAGGTCAGGAAGCTGGAATATTAATCACCATGTTTACAAAACAAACAAAAAAAAGAATCAACGTCTGTCTCATTGCAGTGTTGGATACATTTGGAATTACCATTTATTCATTGTGTTTTTACAATACTCTTACACTGCATCCAGAAATTATTTTTTTTTTAAATCAAAAATGTGTCTTCTCTTCATTTAATTTTGAATTAACAAAAGGCATAGAAAGGCCTACATTTGATAACGCAAGCACTACGTTACTAGATTTTGGTGTCAGTGTTGTGGTTCACTCTTTACTAGCTGTCAATAATAGTCCCGCAACGTCCTTATTTCTGTTTTGTGGCTTGTCCGCGCAGTCTCAGAAGGTAGCTGAAAGAGCATCCTGTGATTGTGACAATACAATCACAACGCCAGAAATGATAATTAGGCTGTCGCTAGAAGACGCCCAGACGCCAGTCCACGCCTTGGTCTAGTTCTAGCTTAAGGGACGACGGTGGCGCAGTGGGTAGAGCGGAGCGGCAGGTGGTCCAGAAGTCTCTGGCTCGATCCCGGCTAACTCCTCACCAAGACGCCCAACCCCAACTACTCCCGGTGGTTGGTCGCGCCGTGGCAGCAATCACCCACGGTGTATGAATGCGTGTGTGAATGAGTGAATGCGAGGCAATAGGAGGTTCTCACCTTAGACAGGCCTGTGCTCTCTTTAGCTGCTTTTTGTTGTCTCCTACCTAACACACACACACACACACACACAAACACAGACGCGTTAAAAAAACATATAATATACTGTATCTATCATATAGCAGCTAGCTGCCGGCTATATGATACGTACTCCTGTTGATAAAATAAGTACATTTATTTATATAGCGCTTTTCACAGACATAAAATTACAAATCCTTTTACATTTAAACTTTAAAATCTAATTTATTTTATATTGAGTTCAATCCGTTAACGTAGACGACGAGAGTATCGTAAACGTTGAGGAGGACAGAGAAATTATCTCGACTCGACGGGGACTGTGTGGTTACTTTGGGGGTTGCTCCAGATAAACATGGTTGAAACTTGAATTTGCGAGTTTGTTTAGGCGGCCACGTCGCCTACTTAATGGAGGGTTGGGATGATCTGTAAGCCTGCCTGGCCAGCAAGGTCACCTTCCTGTGTCAAACTGTGAAAGTCAATGATAACCACCTTATTCGTCGCTTATTACCGCGGACATCTGACCTGCATCTGACCAGTTGACTAAGACCAGCTACTGTAGCTGGCATGCTATTCCGCCAGACCTACCTATAAAAGATCAAGTGTGACTACCTATTAAGATAGATTATCTAAATTATAAAGTTTATCATACATCGGTAAATTACGAATTTAAAAATGCGTGATGCTTTAATACATCCATGGAGACACCGGGAAGGCGGACACTCACGTTCCCGCAGCCTGGTCTTGAAGTCGGGGTCACTCCGTCTCTTTCGGTCGAAGTAGATGCAGTAACCGACCAGCAGAGCGCCAAGCAGCCCCGCCGCCATCGCACTCGAGTGGCCGCCCATCATTCCGTCTCCCGCCGCCGAGTCTGACAAAGCACGATGGACGGGAGGGCAAAGGAGAAATAACGTGCTGAAGGAAAATGTCTGGCTGGGTTGTGATTGCATGTACTAGACTGTCCAGAAGGACCGGAACCTAGGAAAACTAAGACCGGAAGAACACCGGCACTGCCCGTCACGTCATTCACTTATTTAAATAGGCAATAGACACCCTTTATTTGGGCAACCCAGTCATTTATGCATTATAGCTAGATACGCATTTAAAATTGGCAGCCACTAATTTACGTGCTCATGAAACGTGCTCATAAATGCGTTTTGCTTAATACCAAAAGCTTCTCTTTCTGATTCTGAGCATGCGCAATTAGTGCCCTTTGTTCCTAGAGGGCGCCGCGGAAGGATACGACATATAGGTCTATGATGGATACCAAGCCAAGAATTGCCGTGGTGCGATTGATCAGGTCGATCCAATCGCAGCGCTGTCCGCAAATATACTTTGCAAACGTGTCTGGGTTCCCTATGCATTAGCCTATATGCATAGGTGTTTAATTTTATATTGTATGGTCGAATCATTACACAACAGAGAATAGCCTCTAATACATTTATTCAACAAAAAAGGTCTATTCCCCTATTTATAAAATACATTTTCTACATTAACTCTGTATTATTAAGTTTGAATGCGTGGCCAGTATTTAGTCAATTTCTACATATCAACTTAATTATCCCTGTAGAAGTTGACAAATGTAGTCATTCTATTGTTAAGTTATCCATATAGGCTAGACATTGAGCTATCTGACTGTAATGTAGTCACTCTATTGTTAAGTTATCCATATAGGCTAGACATGGAGCTATCTGACTCTATGTACTGTAGTCACTCTATTGTTAAGTTATCCATATAGGCTAGACATGGAGCTATCTGACTGACTGTAATGTAGTCACTCTATTGTTAAGTTATCCATATAGGCTAGACATTGAGCTATCTGACTGTAATTTAGTCACTCTATTGTTAAGTTATCCATATAGGCTAGACATTGAGCTATCTGACTGTAATGTAGTCACTCTATTGTTAAGTTATCCATATAGGCTAGACATGGAGCTATCTGACTGTATTAAATGTAGTCACTCTATTGTTAAGTTATCCATATAGGGGTGCATGATATTGGCTAAATGTGATATTGATAAAGAAAATGGCAATATAGAAATTAATTTAGATATTTTTAAACATAAGAAGTAAAAACACAAAGGTTATGGGAAAATGTATCAACACATATCATAACAAAATATCAAAACAACACATTTTCATATTGGACACACATACACATACATATGTAAAACAATAGAGGAGGCATTCTTTTTGTCCACTAATGTTTCCTCCTCGATCTCTATTATGTCATTAGATTCCTCAGCCCACATCTTACATTTCTGTCTAAATCCAACACAACTAAGCCAAACAACCAATGAACGCATCTCTCCACAAAATAAACAGTATATTGCACTTCCTGCAAAATGTTCAATCTGATATTGAGCGAGGTGATATTGCGATAACGATACTGAATCGATATATTGTGCACCCCTTATAGGCTAGACATGGAGCTATCTGACTGTATGGTACAGCGCCTACTTGTTGAACAAATATAGGCTATGATATGAAGTAATGGACTTTCCACCATGGTACGGTATGGGGCTTCACCAACACACACTGGCAGTGTTATCACTGCAACACACCCACTGTCTGTCTGCATGCTGCCAGGCTACAGTTGTGTAATAGGCCTGTAGACCAGCCAACACGCTTTTAGAAGTTTAATGGACAATGCACTGGTCTATTGCAGAGCTACCACCTGTTAAAAAAGGGGGGCTGCTGATTCCACCAGCTGTCACAATAAACATTGCCCGAATCACATCAGCAGTGATGCAATGTATCTGTGCTAGTGTGACGGAGATCGTCCGTCCCCCTCGGGGAATCGAACCCTAATCTCCCACGCAGAGAGTGGACGCTCCTACAAGGCAGGCCAAAAACCCACGGCTCCTGGCCTTCATCGCCAGAGCGTCCTATGAGGTGTCGGAGAGTGAGGATTAACACCGCACAGCTACCTGCTGGCCACCGTTACACCAGCCTGGCGGTATGAGCATTGTCAGAAGTTAGAAGATGTTTGTTGTTGGGAACCAGTGTTGGGCAAGTTAGGAATTGTAATACGTATTTACTATTTACTTATCACTCCTTCATAAAGTAGTAATACTAATTTACTTATTTATTAATTAATTCATTATTACTGATATGAAAATAGTAATTAGTTACACTACTAGTTACTGGAAAAAGTTAAAATATTACAGTAACTAGTTAGTAGTTACTGCCCAACACTTTTGGGAACCATGCACTGACTCGTAGGATGCAATTCAAAGTAGTCCCTCAAGCTGACGCAACACTACTACACACATGGAAACTGCACCAGTCTTAGAAAATGGTGTGGTGTGACACATACCTATTTTCACCACTAGAGGGCAATATGAAACCATTAAAGATACATCTATCTATCTATCTATCTATCTATCTATCTATCTATCTATCTATCTATCTATCTATCTATCTATCTATCTATAATCATGCAGATATCAAAACACCCTAGCGTATTTTACACATTCAATTCAATTCAATACAGCCGTCATAAGCAACACAGTAAGTAATTCTGGTTACAAACGAACTCAAATTTAACTGACATAATTACATTAGTTATATGATCAGAGCTATTTAGCGATTGTATTCATTATAACATTCATTAGTTCAAGTCATTTCCAAGGCTCTAACAGACAGTAACATTAGAATTCTGCACACTGCATTCACACACACACACACACACACACACACACACACGCACACACACACACGCACACGCACACGCACACACACACATACTGACATAGCAGCTTTGGTCTGCAGTAGCCCTTGTTCTTTTCTGCTGTGTCACTCATTGTGTTTCCATGGTTTCACAGTGACTAGGTAGCTGGTCCACATTTAATTAGAGTTCTGAAGAGGATTATGTGTGCTTGTGCGTGTGCATGTGTGAGAGTGTGCATGCGTGTGTGTGTGTGTGTGTGTTTGCGTGTGAGAGCCTGTGTGTGTGTGTGTGTGTAACATAATACACAGTAGGGGGAGCTGTGGCTCCAGCACAGTGCTCACAATGAGAGACACACACACACACACACACACACACACACACACACGCATGCACACAGACACACCCACACACTCCAAGAAAACTGTCCTCTCTCACTGTCCAAAACACACACTCAAAAGGAAAGCACACTCTAAATGGTGTGATTGTCATTACTATAAATAAATGAGTAGCCTATTGAAATGTTCATGTAATATTATTGAACACCAAGAGGATACAGGTGTAACAACATTAATCACAGAAAGCCCAGATAAGAGTTCTGGTAACGGAATAGAAGCTGCAGTGTTAAAACCCTGTTAGAACCCTGTTAGAACCCTGTTAGACCCTGTTAGAGCCCTGTTAAAACCCTGTTAGAACCCTCTTAAAACCCTGTTAGAACCTTGTTAGAACCCTGTTAAAACCCTGTTAGAACCCTGTTAGAACCCTCTTAAAACCCTGTTAGAACCTTGTTAGAACCCTCTTAAAACCCTGTTAGAACCCTGTTAGAACCCTGTTAGAACCGTGCTGTACGGGGAACAGTGCTTCTTTATCCTGGCTGGAAGCTAAGCTACAGCCTCAGGTGCAGACTTGGCAACCCCAAAAACAGATGGTCTGAATCTCTGGCAGGAGACAAAGGTGTGTATGATGTTACAAATGAGTGTGTTAAATGAAACACCACAAGATGCAGGCTTGGTAACGCTTATGCCAGCATGTCAGATATACAGAAGTCTAAATGCATATTCATTAATTGTATGCATTTTACAGATAGATTTCTTTGAGATTGGGTTTCTATAAAAACACTTAAACATCAATTATATTACATATTCTAAAATATTTACCACAAAATGTTAAGAAATTAAATGTTGAAATTAAGGTAAATTCACACACACACACACACACACACACACACACACACCCACACACATATATATATATAGTCTGTATGTTTCATAACATATGGATCTTGTGTCTATATATATATATATATATATATATATATACAGTATATGCGCGTGGAAGGGCAAGGGGCTCCAAGAACAAATGTAAATATTTACTGTATGTTAACAAAATATTACTTTGACATAGTGGTCATGGCTGAAATGTAATTCTGGTGCGACTCTAGGCCTCTTTATTGACTAATTTCAGTTGTTCCATTTATTTTAACCGTAGCCTAGTTATCTAACAGATTTATAAGACCTGCAGCCAGTTCATGTCATTAAATCTCCTAACGTGTTCCTTTAACATCCAATTTGGTCATTAAGTTATATGGTTGGTCGTCATGCCGATCAAAAAATGTGTGTGTGTGTGTGCGTGTGTGTGTGCGTGTGTGTGTGTGTGTGTGTGTGTTTAGATTTAACCACACATTGACGAATGTATGAAGAATGACCTTTTAACCTGACGAGGATGATGATGTGTGTGCGCGGGCATTTTTACACCCTCTGTCAGTCTGAACCCATAATCTTGACCTGAAAGCTCCCTCACTCTGTCACATACACACACACACAGACAGACACAAAAAATAAATATGCAAAATGTGTATGCAAAAATGTACGGTAATACATTTACGTATACTGTATGTGTGTGTGTGCATGTGTGTGTGTGTGTGTGCGTGTGTGTGTGTGTGCATGTGTGGGTGTGTGCGTGTGAGGTTATAAATACCACAGGATTTCCAGAGAAAATTTCCTAGAATCCATATAATATAGGTCAGGCCTGACTTGCACACACACACACACACGCACACACACACACAGTCTGTGTAAGTGTGCAGATGGAATGTATTCTTAACTCTATACACAAAGTCAGCATGCAGCCCAGAACACACTATGACTCATTAAAGTGAGTGAAAGAGAAAGAGTGTGTGTATGTGTGTGTGAGCGTGTGTGTGTGCGTGTGTGCGTGTGCGTGTGTGAGCGTGTGTGAGCGTGTGTGTGAGCGTGTGTGTGCGTGTGTGAGCGTGTGTGTGAGCGTGTGTGTGCGCGTGTGTGCGTGTGCGTGTGTGAGCGTGTGTGAGCGTGTGTGTGAGTGTGCGTGTGCGTGTGTAAGCGTGTGTGTGAGTGTGTGTGCGTGTGTGAGCGTGTGTGTGAGCGTGTGTGCGTGTGTGTGTGCGTGTGCGTGTGTGTGAGCGTGCGTGCGTGAGCGTGTGTGTGTGCGTGTGCGTGTGTGTGTGTGTGTGCCCGCTTCCTCGTCTCAAGTTTTGCACACCAAACAGCTATCTTCCCTCACCTCCTCTCCTTTCCTCTCCTCTCCTCCCCTCCCATTCTCTCCCATCCTCTCCCCCCTCTCCTCTCCTCTCCTCCTCTCCTCCCCTCTTCTCCTCTCCTCTCTCCTCCTCTCCTCTCCTCTCCTAGCGATTGGAAAGAAAAACAATAATATATATCTATCTTAGCTTTATACTGTAAATATGGAGAGTATACTGTATATTCTTACGGTTTCATACTGTATATTTAATATACCTTATATCTTTATATTATAAATCTGCTCTTTGAAATAAACAGCATATTGAGTTACTTTTATGTTTAAGTAAGTCCATATTTACTGTAATTGCTTTACAGTAACATAATCTGACACTGGTTCTGTTTTCCAAACTGCCAATTGCAGTCTGGCTCTATGCCCAAACATCAAGAACAAACTGGGTGAAGTAGGTTATCTGTCCATTCAAATCTGTCTGCTCCGGACAAAGAGGCTCCAGATAACGTCTAGCTCTAGCAGGCCCATCCGATATTTCGTGGAACGGAAGAGCGCGTGTGGCTTTCCATTCTTTGCCTCGATGCCAAGGACGTTCCGGTGGGAACAGAGACTCTTGAAGATGAGGATTCTGGGATATGGTCCAACCAGTCTAAGAGCATGGCCATTTGTTTCCTATTTGGCTTCCAAGCGTCCCAGCAGCCGGGCGGATACTCACATTTCTCTGGTTCCACCATAAAGGCTTTGCTTTGTGCGATGAAGGAGACCTGTGTAGGGGAGAAGCTCTTATACCGGGGGGTTTCTGGCTGGCTGAGCTCTGTCCAAGCCTGCAACATGTCCTGGATTTGCTAATGATGCTAGCTTAGGTATTGTTGTTATTATTATGACAATTGTCGGTGTATTTAGTGAATAATTCCAAGAGGTCCAGTCAAACCTATAGGTCTGGAGCATTATCATATTTATGTAAATCATATAAATATATACGTATAATCTTCCAAAACAAACCCATCTCCTTCTTGTCATCATAAATATGCCCCTCCCCTTCATGAGTCACTCTCTCCCCCTCTCTCCCCCCAAGGATATTTTTATCCCTCTTTGATCCATTATGTAGCCAAGCCTATCTCTGCGGAACCTCTCTCTCGCTCTCACAAAACACACACTAGAAGAGACACACACACACACACACACACACACACATACATGTACAGTACACACACATATACAGTACACACAAATTATTAAATCCCTCTCTGAGGAGAGAGATCAGCCTCTTATGCAACTTGCTAACATGTCAGCAGAGAGCTTGGGGGGAGTAGCAATCCCAGTCTTCAGGTCTCAGCCAATCACAACAATCCACTCATTCCATGACAACAGTTACCAAGCAGAACTCTCCAGCAGACAAAAACCATATGAGTAAACCATGAATGACATTGGGTAGAAACTATAGGCCAAGGAATATAAACAGAATTCCATGTGCTGACTGAATCCTGTCTATCCTAGAAATAAGAGAACTATTTACTGTCCCAGTTAAACACAATGGTCTGGATATACTGTGTTCATCAGTTGTAGTTTTAGTCCCTTGTATTGTACCAATCGTACATTATTTCTGGCTTGGTAGCAACTACATGTACATATCTGTAAATGACAGAGTACCATACATAATGATATACAGCATAGCATAACCCCTACTACAGTATATGACCTGCATGTGTACATAGCAGCTTTGATTTCCACAGCTAGAGTTAATTTGCGACCAACTGTTGCTGTTGCTATATTTTACATGGTAAATACCAGTTACTACAAAATGCCATTAGGATTCAGGCATGTTATGTAAGGGTTACATCTCTACCTTCTATTAGTATAATACTGGGTAATTATTACACCTTTTCTTTATACTTTAACCTATGTATTACTCAGTAATTCGGAAAATTACTAGTTACCCTGTTTGAATCTTCACTGGAGACTATTAACCATCAACATATTTTGACTGATATACATCCTCTATATACAGTATGCAGCTACGGTTGTAAGAGTTTTTTTTTTTTGTGCCTGTGATCTCAATTACCTCACAACCGTAATACAAACACAAACTCCCGCCATAAGCATCATAGTAAAACTACAGTTTCATAGCCTAGCACTACTTTCATGAGTAATCAATATTCAGATTATAATGAAAGGCAGGTTTTCAACTGTCACATGGTCCGCAGAGAGGCAAAACAGTTCCAGGAAGATCTTGGTGAGCAATATGAATCGATACTACATTCGATATACTGTATACCAATATATAACTAGATTATTTGGAAAGTTTTGTCAGTAAATGCATCGATTTACATTTACAATATAATTTATAGGGTACTGTTAGAATGACAATTTAGCGGCTAACTTTCAGTATTTGCGGCTAACTTCCGGGAACTGTTTTGAGGCTCCATGCACGATCCGCCATTGCTGTGAATAAACGGTCCATTGGAGGGAACGGAGATGACGCAACTCTCTCTTTTCATGGCTCTGAGTCGGGGCGAACTAGAACACTGCAGGTTGTCAGGAAATATACACCGGGAAGCTCACTGACGCTGATCACATGAGCTGGCACATAGTTAACAGAAAACAACTGGTTCAACGCAGGCAATAACAGAGGAGAAAATGGAAACATCTGGCGGTGGTGAAGACAATAAGGCCAATCAGAGTGTGACGACTAAGCTTATGTACTATCACTGCTATATGTTATATCACTGTTAGGTGCAATCGAATAATGTTGAGTTGATTGGAGATTGCAGCAGGAAGGGATAGTTGTTAGAGACAAAATGTTCCTTAAATCAGACAAAAGGCTGGACATCGCACCCTGGGAATTTCAGGGTAGATTTCCACATGTTATAGAATATGTCTTGTTGGTTTCAGAGTAAACATCTAGGAACATCCATTTTGTTCCTGTGGTAATAGAGGTTTTAATCAGAGCACAGAGTACAGCATTAATGATGATAAATGAGTCTAGATATGTTTCAACATGGCACAGTATTAAATACAAAGGCGTACATTTGACAGATTAACGCAGGCATACTGAATTAATCTGAACATGTGGGCGCTTTTAAATGTTCCCGGCAGAACGTTAATCAAATTGGCCAAACGCTCATGGGCCACAGAGTGTGTACGTTTTCTATCAACATGCCGTGAGAAATTATCAAAGCTCGACCATTTGTCATGATCTGTAAACAAACACCGCAACACACAAACTGGTCCCACATGTCTGCACAATAAGACATCTACTGAAGCACAGGGAGTGCAAACTCTCCACGGGTTGGAGTGTGTTCGCAGCTGCCGCATTTAATTCACTTGTTAATCCTCGTGAACGCACACCACGTTCGAATAAAGGTGTGTAATGACGCTCCTTCGACGGGTTCTTTCATTGTGCTCATGTTCTAAATTCCTCTTACACTAATGGAGCATTTCAGGCAATTTTGACATGGTTAAAGCGT
>JAODUH010051836.1:0-18832 GCA_027564835.1 Typhlichthys subterraneus
CAGGTGTGTTGGAGCAGGGAGACATCTAAAACATGCAGGGCAGTAGCTCTCCAGGACCAGGGTTGGGCACCCCTGGTATAGAGAATGCCATCACACCCCCTCAGTGTGTAATCCAATACTCTGTTATTTGTTTTCAAAGCTGGTAATGCGTGCGTGTGTGTCTGCCTGTCTGTCTGTTTGTCTGTCTGTCTATCTGCCTGTCAATAAGGATTTCTTTTTGTATGTGATGCTGGTGCTTAGTGTGACATCTAGTGGTGGAAAATGTCACTTTATTAATGTACCGTATGTTACTATATTCTAATTCATATAATGCACGTGTGTTTTTATGTTTGCATGTGCAGCTTAGATGTTAGGTTTGCTATAGAAGTACACTAGAAGGACAGTATTTACCAGACATTAATATCAGTGGCACAGCCTGAGGACTCATGAGGGTGACTCTGCATTGTGTCTGAATGGTGTTCAGTCTGTCCTGTGACGTTGCTAAGACAGGGATATTTTTTCCACTTACACACAGAGCTATCATTGCATTTACTTTATTATTGTTACAACATTATTATTAGGTTTCATTGATTGATTGATAGCATTTGGTTAACTTAATTATAATCACAATTATTCATATTTACCTCAGCGATAGTATGAATGTTTCATTAGATTTACCGCATGTAGATTTGTGTGTATTGAACGGAGCTACATAATCAAATTATTATAAATTTATACTAATAGTTTTGCAGAAACAAAGATGTCAATATGACAGACCATAATTGTAGTAATTTTTCATAATTTCATGTTTTACACACCATATAATCAAATTGTCCAATAATAAAAGCTAAATTACTGCAAACTCTGCATAATGGCTCCCAAAGATATTTTCATCTACTAAAAACATCTGACCGCATGTATTGAGTGACAAAGCATTATGAATCATAAAATATGTGTCAGTTGATTGTGAGTGTGCTTGGAACAGCGGCCAAAGATGTTTTACATTGTAAATGTCCCGAAGTATAAAAGTTCAGTAAATGCATAACCTTTTAATGGATGTGTCAAACAACACTGAACAGCAAGCTATACTTTATGTTGGCTAAAGCATATTCCATGTAGAATTTGTTAATAAGATAATTTCCTGTGGGAGCGCCCTATGGAAACCTGTGTTTCGGAAAATGTTGAAGAGATCCTCTGTGATGTGCTCTACTTTATCTCTCTCTAACACGTTTCTCTCTCTCTGTGTATGTGTGTGTGTGTGTGTGTGTGTAGCTACCGGTATCACACAGTGTTTACTAGTGTAGTCGTATGCACACGCATAAATGCTTAGTTGAATGCTTATGTGTATATGTTAACCTACATTTTTCTTGAATGAATATACAAGCGCTGTTTACAGCAGTTTAAGGCTAATCTGTGTGTAGTATTAACTGCCTCAGAAATAATCGTCAGGATTAGCTTTACGATTGTGCTGAGTCACTTGTGGGTAGAGAAAATCTCAACATAAAATGTTGCTCTTTGGGTCATATTGCGGAGACATGCTGTAGATAAATACTCATACCATACTCTACTAATTTATCAGAGAATGTGATACAGACTTAGCAGTTAGTGTGCTTTACATAAAAATAATAATGCAGCTATATGCCTGTATGACTATGAGCAAATGCAATGTTCCCTCTGTATTCTAAATGAAGGTGTCTTATATAGTCCATTCTCTGTAGAGTGCAGTCCACGGACATGGTGGGTATGCCATGTGTCTCTACTTCTACGTAACAAGGTGGAAATCTTGACTTCGCTCCACAGTAAATCATCATCATTGGACCCTACTAGTGTGTGTGCGTGTGTGTGTGTGTGTGTGTGTGTGTGTGTGTGTGTGTGTGTGGACCCAATTGTGCTGCAGGTGTGTTTCTGAACCAAACTGGGGGTGACAGTCAGGGGAACCCACTGGCCTTTGATGGCTGGTTATGAGGGTGATGGATCTCTGCGTGGGTTAAACATCAATCTATTACACATCTATTTATGTTTGAGCATACAGGCGGGATTGACAGCTAATGCTTTGGTTACATCTATTACATTGTGATGTAATAGACCAGCATGGGTCGTGCTGGTACCAAATGTGATTCCAACGCAGAGCAGTAATGACGCTATCCATAGGAACCCCGCGTTGCTTTCATAGCAAAAAAATAAATAGAAATATGTGTTTTCAGGACAAAATAAACACCAGTGTTATTATTTCAGGTCACAGTTGAGCTGTGCTCCAAGCTGGCCTGTATGTGTGGCTAAACAACAGTCAATCAATATGCTCTGCATTACAGTAAGGTTTTGTCTCAGGCATGTGCTGTAGCCATCCATAAAAAGGGGGTTAGATTTTTTGTTTTGTTTTAACTGATTTTCCACATACAGAATCACAGCAGCTGTCGTATTTGTGCATGCGTGTACACACACACACAGGACACATTTGGATCTGCACTCACCCATGGTTTGGTGGTGTTGGCTTTGCCCCCCCCCCCCCCCCCAAATCACCCATCCCGTTTTGTTTTCAGATTCAAAATTCCCAGCATGTTTGATAACAGGCAGATGCGTGTGAGTGTGTGTGTGTATGTGTGTGTGAGATTCATGTGAGAAATGAATGTAAACGACCCCATACAAGTGATCCATGCAATAGTGTCATTGATCGAACACAATGTAGTCTATTGCAATACACCTCAGAGACCACGCTACAACTATAAACTACTCCTGCATGCTTTTATGAGTAGGATAGCCTATAGTATGATAGTCCATTAGGCCCACCTAACAAGTGCAGGGAGTGTTTTCACCACCAACCCGAAGATGCGATCCAGAATTAATGATGCTTGGCGACCAGGAATGTCTCAACAGACATTGCGCAAGGCAGGGACACAGTTTTCCAAATAGGACGCGCCAACGGTGTGTGTCCACGAGAGAGAGAGAGAGAGAGAGAGAGAGAGAGAGAGAGAGAGAGAGAGAGAGAGGGAGAGGGAGAGAGAGAGACCGCTCAGCGCTGTGATTTGGGGAAACGTCACCTGACTCGACTGGACTAATCCGGACTGCGGACGTTACGGGGGACAGACAGAACCCATATTGTGCAGCCGCACAGAAAGTCAGTGTTCGGACAGGAAACATCCGCTAGCTCGGCGGTCTCGAAGGCTGCCGCCGGTGTGGCCGGATTAAATGCTCTGTAGAGAGTGCAGTAAAGTGACAGTAGCGCCGCTGTCATGAGTGGCAGCGGGAACATTGCTTTCCCGGTCACCCCGGCGTCGCTGGAAGGTGGGACGCCTACCCCGTCACCCACGGGCAACGAGGAGACCACTGCACCACGCCAGGTAGGGTTGTCGCGTTGATTCAGAATCGTGCAAGCATTCTGTAGTAGGCTATTGGACGACGTCACTCAAGATGTCGCACGCATGCATGTAGTAAGTAGCATAGCCTGCACTGTATAGGCTGTATATGAACCTGCAGTTCTGAAGGTGGTCCAAATAGTTCTGTGTGAAGTGAAGTTCTCACATCACCGGTTGCTAGGCTTGTTATTCATTTTTCACAACCAAGATCTCCCTCTCTCTCTCAAATTGACAGCAACGCAATCACTGCTCAAAAACCAACTGCGAACGAATCGTACTTTATAAGAGCAATTGCATGGCACCGTTAATATGGGTCCTCCCATATTCATTCAGGTAACGTGGTCACGCTGAAGGGCGTTGTGAACAGGTGCTAGGCGCAAATTACTGCGCGACAATCACAGTAGGCAAGTATAGCCTACGATCCATCCCATGGTGTTATATTGCGCTCTGGTCTGAGTGCGTGCTTTATGGCATTCGTAGTAGGCTACGAGGACTGTATTGTTTTACCACCTCTTGTTTGCGGACGCGTTTGAAAGCACGGAAGGACGGTGGGTCTCTCATCCACCCGTGCAGCACGTGCTGCAACTTCACCGTGACGTCACCGAGTTTTGATGAAGGTAGCCTACGATAGAATATTATATACAGTCATGTATCAAATACTAATATGTGTATATATATATTTTACAAGGCTATTAGGCGTGCCCGTATAAAGAAATGGTCCATCTATGGAACTATGTCTGCTTTTGTATAGGATTATGACTCATAATGAGATCATGGCAATATCGTTTTTACTGGGCATATTTGACATTGTGCTATGGCAATTTGTGAGTAGCATATACATTGAATTTGCAATAATAATTATGCAACTTTGTGTTTTGGTATGGTTTATTTTGTTTTATATTGTAGAGGGATATTATTTTATTTTGCATTGTTTTACAGCAGCATTTTGTAACAAAACAAAAAAAGATCTACTACAGTATAATTTACAATGGATTTGTAAAATTGCAAAAGCTCTGCTTTTCATCATTACAGAAATATTACTCGAATAAGTAGATTAACTGTGGGTTTATTGTAAACCCCTTTCCAATGGGGTTCCATGCTTAGCACAGCATGCGGTCTATAAGGCAGTGGTACAGACACACAAAGGCTGACACAGTTGTCTGGTCCCACGGCGGTGCCAGATCGGCTAGTTGGCCTTGGTCATGCATGCACAGAACACACTCATACACACATGCAGCCAAGCTAGAGAGCTTTAGCCACATTCATAAACATGCATTTATAGACGTATACATTATATATATATATATATATATATATATGTATATACATAGGACCTCCCCCACACATGCATGCATGCAAAGTACACAGGCAGATAGATATACACACTGAGAACAACCACCTACTTAATCCCATGACTCAAAACTAATAACCCACTTGGAAAAGCCAATAATATCTTCCTGGCTACGCTATGGGGAACAAGTGAGTCTCAGTTTAACCACAGTATGTATGTAGTCTTGCCTTAAAAACAGCTCCTGCATAGTGTTATAGTGGCATCCTTGAGCATTGTGATCTAGTATTAAAGGCAGGGTGAGTCATTGGCATGAATGCTTGCTAACTTTGAGCTAAAATCAAAACAAACTCCCTCAGAAGCTCCACCCCCCACACATTGAAACGCATTGCAAAGCAAAGGGCATTGTTGTTGTCAGCGGCATTCGCCACTTTGTTTGTGTTCCTATGCGGTTTGTGGTATGGTGGGGGCAGTTGGTCACCAGACCAGCCCCTGTAGAGGAGGACATCTGCCGCTCCTTACATCTTGCGAAGGTCAGATTGTGACAGTAACGCGTGTCACAGCGTGGAGAGCGAGACAGCAGGCGGTGGGGAGAGGAGCAGCGTTACCGTTGGCTAATCGGCTACAGCAGTGTCTCTCTGTTTGACCTGCTGCCCACAGCTCACAGGAAAACCCCATCGGCGTCAATGTGTTGCATTTCATTCAGGTCAAAGCTAGATGTAATTGATAAATGAGAGAATCATTTCAAGATGGACCAGCGGCGGTTGGTGTTGTTGATGTCCGCGGTTGCTACGGCAGCATGCTTGCTTTCCATTTCCTCCGTTTGGTAAGTGGGTGAAGGATTGATGGAGGGGGACATTCAGGGGGAGGTGATTGACTGCAGAGGGAAAGGTGGGGGATAAACGTGATGGATGAGATGAAGATGGGTGGGTCAGGGGAGGGGGGTCGCAAGTCATTAAAAATGTTACTTGTGTGACAAACCTCTGTGTGTGTGTGTGTTTGTGTTCCTGTGTTGTTGGAAAATGATAAAACGTAAACACTTTTCTGCCAGTGAAGGCGTTATTCATTCCAGGGTGCTATACTACTATAAGAAGACATTTATTTATATAGTACTTTTCACAGACAAAGGTCACAAAGTTCTTCACATTAAACCAATAAATAAATAAATACTATTGTGTATTTCTACACATCACGTAACACGGCCGAGTGAACTTTCAGTGAATTTCAGGCGTTTATTTCAGACGACGCGTTTATTACAAAAGGAATGTCACAAGCAAAGTTATTAAAGTTAAGTTAGTTGCCTTGCAAAGTTATAAAGAAATATTAACCAAATAAGTATTGTAGTTCATACATAATACCAAAGTACGTGTTTAATCTAGGTGACCCATCTTATAAGAGATACTGTAAGATGATAAGTGTCCCATGGGACACACGGCCTCAGATCCCTCTCCCTCTCTCTCTCTCTCTCTCTCTCTCTCTCTCTTTCTCTCTCGCTCTCCCTCTCTCCCTCTCTCCCGCACTACCTGGGATCCAAACTAAACAGCACACAGAATGAAGCCATTGTCAAGGAGCATTAAACAGTTCACATTGGAACACTTAATGCAACGTGTAACCACTCGGCCATTAAGTGTGTTCAACTGCTGTAGGTAGGCATGGTATCCCCCTGACTGTATTCTAATGCTATTGATAGCAATCACTCTCTCTACATATACATTATGTGTGTGTGTGTGTCAGGGAAGGTGTATAAATAAAGTATTAGTTATAAGCTCCTGGGGTCCTCCTCTGCCTCTCTGGTGAATGTGTAGTTTGAAAGCATGTGTGCTGACATGGTCAGTGTGTGAATGGTGCTGGACACCGCTGCCGGGTGCACGCTATGGTCGTTGAGCGGTCCTGGTCGTGACTAGTGCAAGGACACTTCCTCGGACCCGGGGCTCCCGTGGGGTCTGGTAATACTACATTTGACAGACCACGCGTAATAATGACTTACAAACTGTATTCCTACTATGTGTTTGTTCTTACGTACGGCACAATGTGAAACATCTTATTCAAAGTATTGTTGATAAATCTTGTTGGCTTATCAACACTTATTGCACCATAACCGTCTTGGAGGGGTGGACTCCTCCCTCTGTGGGTTCTTGTTTTTTTTTTTTATGGAAGACTTTCCCTGCTCGGGGGGAGGAGCAGGTTAAGGGGGTGTTGTTTGTTTCCATGTGAAATATAGGCTGTGCAGCCCTTTGAGACTGCAATGTGATTATAAATAATAAGCCATGCAAATAAACTTGACTTGTATTTCGAGGGAACACCACAGCAGCCTAGAGGATGCTGTTAACCCGGTCAGTGAAGGAGTGTGTGTGTGTGTGTGTGTGCGTGTGCCTGTGTGCTTCTCCTCTGAGGAGCGTTCATTGTCACATCTTTCGCTCCCTTCCCACTCACTGAGTCACCCTTTAAGGCCAGCCAGAATGGCAGCCGGCATGTGTGTGTGTGTGGGTTCAGATGGACTATTTAGACCCATCCTAGAGGCACCGGCCCTTGAACACAGCTCACATTTGTAGCGTGCCTTGGCGCTACGCCCTCTAGACGTACGGATATTGATTGGATGTGCGTGTGCACGTGAGAGCAACACACACTTGCAGCGCTAAAGGGTATTGATAGCGTGAGACGGCGGTTGCTCTCTTTTATCTCCACGTGGGGGTTTTCTCTGACGTCTGGCACCGAGCAAATAAGATGGACGTTGTGTGTTTGGGGAAGGGAAAGATGCCAAAGATGATTATGCCTTCTTTCGCACTCTCACCTTCTCTATCTCTCAAGTCAATTGTCTATTGTTTGCTCTATATAAAAGTGTAGGCCTGTAAGATTTCCTTCAGGACCTTTCTGATCTGAGACAGGATATGAGCAGTAAGTTTGTGTGTGTGTGTGTGCGTGTGCGTGTGTGTTTCAGTAGAATAACATTTTCAACCTTCAACATTCTCAACACTCAAGGGCGTGCACAATTGTTTAAGCAGCAACGGCAAACACTGGAAAGAAAAATGTAAACCATGGGTTCTAATTAAACACACTCTAGTGCAATGCTCAAAAGCAACAAATATAATTTGACTCCGTCTGCTGTGCACTGAAAAACTCAGGCCTATTTAAAGAGGGAGTCTAAACTTAGAATGTCTTATCAAATGACCTGCAACAGACCAGTGGATATGGCCTTCAATCTCTGCTTCCTCTACTAAAGACATGACTGCAGATACAACAGAGTTGTTGTTGTTGTTGTTGTTGTTGTTAACACAGTCATTTTTTTAAGTAATACAATTAACATTCAGACAAATAATTAATTAATTAATTCATTAATGCCTTTCTGTGTTTAATCTGGTGTCTAATAGAAAAAGAACAAGAGTTTAAAGGCTTCATATCATTCTAAATTCATTTTGGACAGATGTTCCATTCCATTTTTTTTTTTTTTTTTTTTTTTTCCTTGCCCGGGGGGAGGATCAGGTTAAGGGGGTGTTGTTTGTTTGCTTGTGAAATGTAGGTTGTAAAGCCCTTTGAGACTGCTATGTGATTAAGGGCTATATAAATAAAATTGACTTGACTTGACTTGACTTGACTTGACTTCCTCATTTCCTTCCTCTCTTCCCGAATGTTCCATTTCAGTGGGTGTCTAAATGTATTGGCTATCTGACCAAGAATAGGTGGATAGGTCAGAGACAATTGGTTACAATCCAGAAACAGTATGTCATGCAGCTGGGCCCAAATCGGACTGGCTTGTTAATATTATATTTCTAGAGAGTTATGGTTAAAGTACTAGAACGAATGCTAGATACTACAGTATATTAGACATGCCAGGTCTCCATCAGACATCTGAAATACATCTTGTGTGCATGATAACAGAATGGGAGCCAGTTTCTACGGAGACGGTTTCTACATATAGCATTGCCTGGTTGTTGGATGCGATGGTTTTAAACTGTTTGTTTGGAAATAAAAAAAACAAGTGAGTCTTAAGAACCACTTGATAGTCAAGTGGCTCTTGACTATCTGGTCTTGGCATCAGATAAGAGGCAGACGCGTGCCTTGGGATTTAAACCGTTCCAAAGAGTTCTCTCCTGTATCAGCTCCACTTTTCCTCCTCGAGCAATCCTGACTGAACAGAGAAGAGAACATCCTTAGTCCCTCAGGTCAGAGCCCCGAGTCTCTCCGAAGTGGCTTGTTATTTCTGCATCGTGTGTTGTGATGGTCCCGCTTGACATTATTAAAAGGCTGGCCTCGCATGGGACCTCTGAGGCCAATAAGGCATTTAGTCTGTGCACCACAGCTGATAACAGTTAATGTTGTAGGATTAACCTATGATTTACCGACCCCTCTAGCCAAGTCAATTTGCAACCCGGCCAGTCTGTGTTGAAATATAATATGTTTTTCATTTGTGCATCAATATATTTGGGAGATACAAAATCTATTAGTGACAAGGATAATGAAGTGCATAATGTTTATCGCTCATCACATCACAAGTGAGGGAGAATCCACCTAATTTTCCCATTTCTGGTAACTGTGGTGATAGTTGGTAGTTGAGTTATAGGAAATCCCTACTGCTCTATAGTCTGTTCCACACACTCCATAGATTACAGTATTAGAAGTTCAGGCTGGACATAATTTAATGCATGGCCGACAGGCATGAAGGTGAAGGATCTTATGGATCGGTATTGCATGTGTGCCTGTTTAGAAATGCTCCAGCCAATTGGCTGCCTATTTATTCTGTCTAATCACTAATACAGTATCTGCATCCTAGTGAGTCAATGCAGCCAAATCTGTCACTTTAACCAGTTTCCCTCACTGAACACGCACGCATTCACACAGTTATAGCATAGAGCTATAGCTGAACTGGCCCAGGCTATATTACATTGGTATTAGGCATGGGACGATATGAAAAAGTTATATCACGATTATACTGACCAAAATAATTGCGATAGACGATATTATCACGATTATTTCTTATATCCTTATTAAACTCTTAAAATTGTACTGAATCATATGAAATCACTTTATCTGAAATTTTGTTAAGAAACAATAATTTGCATTATCATGACACATATGTACAATATTTTTTTGTGTTATTATTTTTGTTTTGAAACCAGCATTTCAACAAATAAGATAAATATTTTTTATGTTGGGGACACAATGGGCAAGCCGAGCCTTCAGCCATGGTGGTGATTGACTGGAAATATGCAGGCTAATAAACCAATTATTAGTAAAGTGAGCTAGACACATTTTTTCAAGTCACTTGTGAGAATATTCATACTTATGTGAGGATATTCATCATTATCACGATAATGGACATTCACCACGATACGATTATCGTCAGTATTTTTATCACGATCAACGATAAAATCGTATATCATCCCATCCCTAATTGGTATCAAATAAAAGTGTATGGTATGGATCGGATATTTACATTTTTAGTGCGCATTTGTGCGTTTGGTATCTGGCTACAACACAAGTGATGTATCTTCCTGGGAACATCTTGAGGAATGTGTAATTGCGATGTGGAGCTGTGAATTTATAGCTCTTCCATACTGGCTCTCAGGCACCGAGGTCATGTTTCTTACTAATATGGGGCCTTTTGAATTGATGGTGGGGTGGACACACACTTTGCATTTCAATGTCTTTGGTTGCCTTTCAAAGCTTTTGCTTTTTCTATGAAAGAAGAGAGTGTTTGAGATTGTGATAGGCTCTGTAAAACAACACAATGCTTAGAAGAGGAATTCTAGCCTAGTCATTGATGCTATAACATTTCATTCAGTTCTCTATTTCTCTCTGTGTGTCACGATTCCTTATTTTATCCTCAACATCGAGGAGGTCTCTTGGAACGTTCTGCCCGTTTTGTTTTATGTGGTTGTGTTGTAATGTGTTTATTCCATCATATGCAATGGAGCACTGGGAGCAAGGCGGCCCCACGGGTGGCTGTTTCTGCCTGAGGTTGTGTCCTCCTCTCCGTGGTGACCAATGGCTGGGCGGCCCTTCTTGAGCCCTTCCTCTCTCTCCCTCCCTGAACGCACTGCTCGACCCCATATCCGCTATCGTTATTTGTTAACGCCCTAAGAGATATCCCTACCATGGGGTACAACCACCAGACATACTGGTGGTTGTATATGTTAATAATATGTTACCTGTATAAATTAGGCTATTTATTTAATTACCTATTTTATCTTCTTGAATTCAGAACATTTGAACAATACCGTTAACCATTTTGGTCACTATAATTGTGATATTAAATGTTCTCTAGCTACTGCTGTGTGTGTGGGTGGTGGCACGCTAATGCATCCTGCACCGATATAGCCAGCAGCCTGGCTCCACCTCGCACCCCGTGTAGCGCGGCGTGGCTGTACCCTGTGGGGCGTTGTGTTGGTCTCCTCGCACGACAAACAGCTTTATGCTTACCTTGTCTGTTAAGAACAAAGCGGTTGCGACTGAACCGACATGATTGATCTAATGGTTTGGGCTAATTAGCCCTGATATACTCTTGACAAGGGGTTGTGTGTGTGTGTGTGTGTTTGTGTGTGTCTTTGAGTGAGGTGTGTGGCAATGCTTTCATAATCACTTGAATTGACCCTGTCTGACTGTGTGTGTGGGTTTGTGTGCGTGCGTGTGTGTGTGTGTGTTTGTGTATGTGTGTGTGTGTTTACTACACTGTGTCCTGGCTTGTTTCATCATGTGGAAGGGGTCTGTAATCCATTCACTTGTCACTGTGTGTGTGTGTGTGTGTTAACGTTTGGCACCATACAGTACCCGCGTGGCTCCCGTTTGTGTTTCTCTATGCATAATGCCAGTTATACTAAGCAGCAGTTTGAGACTTTCATCAACAGCTTTCTGATCAGCTGACATGTACAGTCCATCTTTGGACTCAACACAGCTTGGAGCAGTGCCCATGTAGACAGATTGTTGGATGCAGCGGTCAAATGTTGGCCAGGCAGTCTTAATCTCTATCTCTCTCTCTCTCCCTCCCTTTCTCTCCCCCGTTTTCCCCTCTCAGCCTTTCACTGATTTATATTTTGTGTTTCTTGTTTGTCTGGGCCGGGTCGCCGCGTGCGATGACACTGCAAAAAAAATACTGTAGTAGGGGGAAAGGGTTGCTGTTCTCTAACAGGTTTTGACTTTTCAGAAGGTCGGAAATGAGAACCATATGCCTTCATTCCCTCCCTCTCTCCCTCTCTCTCTCTCTGCTTTCATTCTTCACATATCTTTCGTCTTAGTCTTTGTTGCCATTTTCACGTTGGACTGTGTGAATGTGCAGAAACACTGTATGCTCACACATCTGACAAGAAATGTCATTTTTGTGCCACATTTCAAATGAGAATAGCATATGTGCTCTTCCACTTATATGGCAACACCTCTGGTGAACAATGCAGTGTTGATGTTGGGTTTAGCTTTGTTTGCTCTTCCTCCGAGGTACAGTATTCCCCTATAGGTTTTTAATGGTATATTGGCTCATAATTAATTACGAATACAAACTATTATAATAATAGTTTATTCTTGTAGTGTCTACTGTACCACTTTATTTGTAGTATGCTTAATTTAAATTAGGGGGCACTCCTTATTACCCGATTACCCTAGCTGCAGTATTTCTAACATGCTAACATTTTGATAACACGTCCTGTTAATTCACACGAGGGATGTATTCGAGCCACACGTCATGTGTGTGTGGCCTCAACAGAGACCAGGGCAGCAGTGACTCAGAGAGTGGAGCGAGTCGGTTCAACAGGGAGCGAGAGCTGACCCACCCAGCGCACCAACGCTTATCACGGTCCGCTCTGTAAATGAACGCAGCTGCAGAAAAGTGGCCCGGGAGGCTGCACAACTGTGTCTGCCAGGAAAATGTCCCTGCCCGCGTCTGACACTGTGAGGTCACTGTGTCGAGATGCAGGCCAGCTGCAGAAATATGCAGGAGCCGTGTAGGAAACACGGAACCATAGGGATCCAAAATGGTGGATTAATTTGTTGTTAAGAGTACAGCATTGTATTTATTTGCATTGCCTTAACTTGTCACACACAAAAACACAAACGCATTTACAGTAAGTGGGCTGGGGTTTCTCAGACATGGATTATTAAAACGTCCTAGATGAAGAACTTTTTTCAAGCGAGATCTTCATTGATTTAATTTTTCTTTTAGTATTGGACTAGGGATAATTCACGTCATTTATTTGCTTGCAGGGTGAATCTACCTGACGGAAGTATAACCTTCTCCTCTTTTGCTTCTCAGCGCCTCTGTTTGCCTCAACCTGTGTTGTCGTTGCTATTTGTTGTACCCAGAGCCATGGAAAGAACAGAGGTACGCCAATGGAGGTTCGCAACTGTCATGGTTCATGGAGAGGCAAAATCTATGGCAAAATAGTTCCAGGAAGTTCTTGGTGGGCAATTTGAATATATATACAGTATACAGATATATAACTTTATTTTTTGGTAATTAGTAGTCAATAAATACACCGATTTATATTTAAAATAGAATTTATAGTGTATTTTTAGTATTTAGGCTATCTTCCGGGAACTATTTTGAGGCTCCGTTGCTGAAAAAAAGGTCCATTGGTGTGAATGGAGATGACGCAACTCTCTCTTTACATGGCTCTGGTTGTACCTACATCAGCCAGATATCTGGGTCTTGCTCTGATTGGTTCAAGGTGGGCCAATTAACTAGTACTGTAGCACATGTGTTTGCAAATCACCAGCAAACGTTTGTTCTGATTGGTTCAATAGGATTCAATAGTATTCAATAAGTCCAATAGCCTGCCGATGATTTTAATGACACCTACTATAGTTGGCTTTCAGCTTAGAGTTCCCATACTGTGAAGCGGAGTCAAAGGTCAGCAATATCAGCATGGGTTTAAGCAGGCCATAGGCTTCTTTGGTTCGGGATATTCTTCAGAAATTCTGACTGGAATGAAAGAGATGAATCATGTTCCACTTTAAGCCAAGCTGTGATCTGCTGTGCTTATTTTATCCACTTGAATAGGGGTTCTTTTGTCAGAGTAATAGTGGACTTTTCCAGGTATTTCAAAATGGAAATAACAGCAGCAAGATTATTTTTATGGAGTTGTACAGTTTGAAGGAAGTCATAAAGGGATATATGTGGCAAAAAGAAACAAAGAATATCAAGGTCTTAATAAAGTTATACCAATGCAGTGGTTTAACCACTGTGTAGCTTCAATTACTACAGAATTGGTAGAATGTGTGAATTTTCTAGATACAGAGAAACACAGAGAAATATAAGCAGTTTTCTATATATATAGTTTGACATATTTCTGCCTGTCACATACAGTATTATGCATGACCTATTTTGCTATACTCTCTTATCAGGTAACGTTCAAATAATTCAATTCTTCATGGAGATACATCGTAATATAAGACTGGGAGGGGGAAAATATTCAGTGTAAATGTAGGGACTGCTGTCTGTGATTACAGTGTCAGAACGTGTGCATATGGAAACACAGTTGAGGGAATGGTAATCATAGGTTTTTTTTTTGTGAGATCACATTCCACATGCTTATTAAATCACCTTATTCCTTACGCTAACTATATCTGAGGACCAGTGCTGGATAGCGTTCCAGAAACAGCCCCATTGACTCAATTCAGTCAAGATATTTGCCCTAGTTCTCCAAGAGCACCCATGTAATTTTGTAAGGGCGTGGTGAAGTAAAAGGCCTGATTCATGCAATGGGACACTCAATAAACTGCGCACTTTACAGGTTGCGAAGGTTTTCTCTGCATTTTAGCCCTTTTACAAGTGATTTATTGGTGCAACCTGAATCCAGCACCTGTTATTCTCCCATGCTAACATTGTAATATCTGTACTAGTTCCATGTGGTGGTGGATTCCTTACTCCTTCCTGGCAAATGTGCTTGGCTGAGTAGTTGTGTGCTCATATGTTAGTCCTGTTATTGTGAGCGTTAGTTGTTAGTAATAGTTGTTGGCCTGTGTACCAGCACAGTATGGCATGTTGTTTTGTTGGAAGAGCTGCTTTTAAAAGGCTGGAAGTCAGAATATCTTTCCTACAGCAGAAACACAGCAACTTGTTTCATTTTAGTACCACATGAAACTAACCACAAGAGCCATATTCTTTAATTTCCTTCCTCTCCTCTCTCCTCTCCTCTCCTCTCCTCCTCTCCTCTCCTCACCTCTCCTCTGCTCTACTTTTCTATTCTTTCTGTCACATACATTTCTCATCTCACCGTTCAGTACCTGTTTGGAGTTGTGTATGAGCAAACTAAAGCTTGTCAGGTTGTGTGTACCAGAGCGTCATTAGACAAGATATGCAAGGAGAGAAACACTCTTTTGTTTTCCTTTTGATTTCATTCTTGCTTCTTTCATTTTGTGACATCACGTACAGTAAGCCATCAAAACACGTGCTTGGATAGAGAGAGCTACATACAGTATGAATTAAGAACCTAGTCTTTTTGGATAAATATTAACATGAACAACTTGTGGACACGGTTTGCGCAGGACAAAACCTTCAGACTGTGCACTGGTAGAAGTGGTAAAATAGCCTCATAGTAAATAACCCGCTCTCTTTCCGAAGCTTCACAGTCACACAGCTTTGAGCATGGTCGGTCCGTTTAATGGCTGAACTTAACAAGCACACGCTCTGCCTGCCACTGCGCTGTAGCGCAGAGGTCCTGAGAACACCCCACTCTTAATCCCAGGGATGGCAAATCTTCCTTAGTTTATGTGTGTGTACGTGTATGCTCAATGGAGGGGGGGGGGGGGAGAGGCTGCACTAGCCGTAACCATTCAGCCCAGGAATGCCCAGGAGGGAGGGGGGAACCGTGTCAGTTTTTCACGCCATTGTTTTAGCTAGTTAGCATGCCCCCCCCCCCTTTTAATCTCTCTTCATCTCTCCCTCTGCCCTCCCCCCACTCCCCTCTCAGTAACTCACCTACTGGCTTCATGATTATATTTTGTGGAAGGGTGTCTTTTTCGATTGGCCACGCTTACACAATGAAGTCAGTTCAGCCCTCGGCATTCCCCGTGACCGAGGGAAAGTTAGCGAGCGTCGCTGATTGGCCGACGTCGTACAGTGGAAGCCTCAGTTTACCCAGCCAAAAGATAGTTCTATCGGCGGTACATCGCAAGATACACAACTGTGATTGGACACTTTGCCATAATGATTATTCCTCTTAGGGTAGCTTTTAAAATTGGCCTACTTTTCTATCCCTGCCCCCTCTACACCAAGGTTAGTTTTGCACCTTCTACCGAATCAGAGGTCCATCTGTCTTGTCAGGGAAGCAAAGGCTGGGCACACAAAAGACCAGGAGACCCTTTTATGGCCCTGCTGTGGCCTCGTCCCAGAGCTGACGTGACTGTGATGAGGGGAGGGATTTAGAAGACGTGTAGTTCGATTTGAGTCTTAAGTGAAACTGTGTAAGTCAAGCCACAGGCTGATAGATTAAATAGAGAGAGAGAGAGAGAGAGAGAGAGAGAGAGAGAGAGAGAAATTTGAAAAGCTTCTCGCTCTAAAACAATGCACCATCAATGAGTATCTTATTCCCATTGATATAGTGCAGTATAATCTAATACATCAATTGCATAATGTCTGAAACACAGAATACTTATTCAATAAAGTCCAGTATCAGCGCTTTCTACGGACTAGCACTCAATCTCGCTGGCTCAGCTCTACCCCTTTTTTTTTGTGTTCACAATTTCTATCAGCCTAGCATGCTTTTATGTGAAAGACGAGCGGTAGTATCTGCCGCAGCGCTCGACAGTCACTATTGTGGAAGTCTCTTCAAAGACGCCCTCCCTGGGGTACAACATTTGGGCTCATATTTCATGGTGGCCACACAAAAGGTGGTTGAAGGACACACACATTTGCATTTGACTTAGCACATCTTAGCTTATAATGCTGCCTTATTGAACACATATGATATTAACAGCGCTCCATAATAAAGTAGATCATCAAAAGTCTAAAAGCTACCTTATAGGTCAACAATATATTTACTCGTTCCATACGTTTAACTTAATGTAGCTATAGGCATATTGCACTGCATGGCTATAGCATTGTTTTCATTTAAATTTGTTTAGATTAATGATTTAAAGTTGGAAATATGTAAATAAATCAATATTTAGTGATGTGATGCAGTAGCTATTGTGGTGTTATGGATAAGCAGCTTATGTTGAGATAGAGAGGCGGCTCACAGTCTTTTGGAGACAAAGCTACTGTTGTCTAACTGGCTTGTATTCCTCTGGGAGACACGATGCCTTGCTTCCCTGCTTCAGTCCGGCTGTTCTTTCATCATTCCCCCTCTTTCTGTCTCGGAACCTGATCTGAAACAACTCAGTAGAAGGAAGGCCTCTCTAGATCATTTGACCTATCTTTCACCCCTCTCTTGTATGCCTTCCTTTCTTGGGCCTTATCTCTCTCTCTCTCTCTCTCTCTCTCTCTCTCTCTCTGTATTTCTCTGTCTCTCTCTCTCTCTCTCTCTCTCTCTCTCTCTCTCTGTATCTCTCTATATTTCTCTGTCTCTCTCTAACACACACACACACACACACACACAGACCTGGCCACACATGCAAGAGCAAACGCATTCACCCTACACACAAAGAAAAATGCCTACAGTATTGATCTCTCTCTCTCTCTCTCTCTCTCTCTCTCTCTCTCTCTCTCTCTCTCTCTCTATCCTCACCTTAAGTGAAAAGTGAAAAGGGAGTCACACTGAGGCTCTCTGTCCTACAATATGTCTTAGACAGGGGTTGGAGCGGTCACAAAGCTCTCTGGTTCTGTCCCGCGGTCTGTCTCTCCATCTCTGTTGCATTATATTTAATATTGAGCATACTGCATGTTTGTCTTCAAAAATCCCCCTGGGTGGGTCAGCTCTCGCTCCCTGTTGAACCGACTCGCTCCACTCTCTGAATCACTGCTGCCCTGGTCTCTGTTGAGGCCACACGCACATGACGTATGGCTCGAATAAACCCCCCCCCAAAAAAAAACCAGTGACTCAAATTCAATACAATTTTCATTAGAAAATATACATACACACATACGTATATACAAATATATTAAATTTCCCATGATCCAACACTGTGGCATGTATCTTCAAAGTCTCACTATGTCAACACTTTATTACAGGGAAGAGCTAATTGGCTTCAGGTGTGTTCCTCTGCTCTATTGGGACCTCCCCACCTAGCTTCATCCTCTCCCACTGTTCCACCTTGGATAGGCGTGAGATCTGGTGCTGCTAATAGGATTCAGCCTCACGATGCATATGATTTGTTTATGTTTTTTTTTTTGTAGAATGGCTCAGCGAAGTGAAGAGGTTTGAACAGCAACAGCGATGCTTTATTGCTGTTCAGCCTGGCCCTCATGCGCTTGGCTAGCGTACGGTATTTATATACGGCGGGTGTTCTGTCGGATGGGCACTGAGTCACCACTTACGAAGATTCAGTCATAACAATGTAATAAATAGGATTTTAAGTAGAGCTGGCTCTTCCTCGGGTCAAAACACATCTTTGTCTGACCAGTAAACAGCACTGAGTTATGCAGCATGGCTGGATCCATATTATTGTCTGTCTGCATGTTGTTCTGTGACAGGTAATGAATATTGATCTGTTTATGAGTCTACATGTTGGAGTGATTGAAGAACAAGGCTATGCCCTTACACATGTGCTCTGTGTGTGTGTGTGTGTATGTGTGTGAGAGAGAGAGAGAGAGGGGGAGAGGGAGGATCATTGCAGAGGTCAATATGCACACAGGCACAGTTAAAGTCACCAATGCACCGCAGTGCAGCACAATCTGACACGTGCACACACACACACACACACATATATCTCTGTTCACATATAAAATCACAGTGCGTTACATTAAAAACATCAGCATGATGTCAAAATAAAAGCGAAACATAAAAATAAACATTGAGGATGAATACATTAAGAAGATACAGAGACAGGGTGGATTATGGGCGGTAGTTACTGTCCTGTTCAATACAGTAGTCGGTCTGTGTGCCATTCACCCTGGCAACAGCCTTCTCACCATCCGGCAATATTTATAGTACACTAGACGGAGCCAACACTGTGAAGTTCTCAGAAAACTATTATTGGATGCCTATAGGTTTTGCATCCAAGCTACGTGCTGTGGGCTGTTTATGTGAAAATGATCCAGTCATGTGCTATTGCTGTGAGGATCCTGCACTGCTGAGGGGTTAGTGGTGGCTAGGGGGCGTGTCTACTCCTGCTGACACAGGCATGCCAA
>JAODUH010051847.1:0-22516 GCA_027564835.1 Typhlichthys subterraneus
CATGGACGTAAATGTTAAGAAGGTAGGCGGTCCTACCTCAGGCCACAGCCGGATTGGTTATAGGGGTGTGTTTGGAGAATGTTGAAATACATAAATAAATAAATACATAAATAAATACATAACATAATGTATAAATACATACATTTAAGAATAAATAAATGTATGTAAAAATAATTAAATAAATAAATGTAGAAATCCACAAATAAATAAATAAATACATGTAAAAATACAGAAATAGCCTTTTTTAATACAAAAATTTTATTCTTTTTTAAATTATTTTATTTATTTAATTATGTATACTTGTATTTATTTATTTATACTTTTATATATTTATTTATTTATTTATTTTTTATTATGGCAGTCCTGGTCCTCCTTCGTCTTTTACAATGTTTTCTTACCAATTATGAAAATCAATGGGCGTTACTAGATATCCAGGAACGCTTAATGTCAGGTAATGCCCCCGAGGGAAGTAATACTGTCGATAACCATTGGCTGTTCGCATTGTCACTCAGAAGTCTGTCTCCGTAGATTCCGGTGCAACGATAGCGCAGCGCTTTATTGATTTATTTCAATTTAAACATGTATTTTACTCAGTAACCATAGTCTACAAATCGCACAGATTTACAAGACATGTAAACAGCCAGAGTCCTGTTGTTTCGTTTTTCTCATTGCAAGTTTAACATCAGACTTAGTCACATAGTTGGTCGTCCTGCACGTCAAACAAAACACCTCGCTTGTCAAGTAGGCGTGTACTGACGCTGTGTCCAGACTGGCTCTGCGAGACTACTGCCATAGCAACCTGCACTGTGTCTGTAATTACACTCACTGGTTTGCTTGCCTTGAAAAGGTGTCCATAAGCAGTACAACATTTTTATCACAAAAAACAAAGGCCTGGAGGACTCTATGAAAATTGCATAATGTCTGGAGAAATTGCAACAGGTAAGTAGTTGAGATATTATAATAGTTTATAAATGTAACCTAAATGTAAACATTTTTTAACTGAAATACTTGAGTTAACCTACAGTACACTACAGTAGCCTAAAAATACTGTAGTTTCATTTTTAGGGTGTCCACCTATTACTGCTGACAACTTTGTGAGTACTCTACAATTGCATTTCTTCAATTTTTTATTTTGTTTAAACATTACCTTTAATTGTAGTGGATTTCCTAGCATACATTTACACTGAATATAATTACATGCAGGAGCAGCATCTGACCTCAGATGACACCCTGGTGGACTTTTTAAATTACTTCTTGAGCTTGCCGGTATGGTTCCATAAAGTGAATAATATAAAACAATATTTAATATCTCTTCATTAACACATTCATTGGTGTTGCTTTGTAAGGATCTGTAAAATTATTTAATCATATTGTATTATTTAGTCATTTCCAGAGACTTTACTATACAACCAGGCGACTGGACTTTTTGAGGTGGCAAATGGGGAAGCTGAGCATGTTTCTAGAGATATCACATCAGTCCATCATATCTACAAATCACAAATTAGCAATGCAGAAGCATTGCTGTCTGGAAGCCTCCCAATAGACAAACAGTACGCTGTCTGTGTAAGTCATACATCAAGGTCATA
Source organism: Typhlichthys subterraneus (assembly GCA_027564835.1). NCBI lineage: Eukaryota > Metazoa > Chordata > Actinopteri > Percopsiformes > Amblyopsidae > Typhlichthys > Typhlichthys subterraneus. The sequence continues at coordinate 1,587 of JAODUH010051847.1, forward strand.
TGGGCTTAGCTTTAAAGAATCATGAGCAGCAATGTGTGTAACATTGGGAGCTGTGTGTGTTACATTTGCTTTTGCAGTGTCTGGACAGAAAACAAGGACTTATTTGGGTTCTGCAAGAAAGAGTCCCTTTATTTATTCAAAGTGATTGCTACTTTGAATACAGGTATTGAATAAGCATTATTAGATAATTTAGACATTTCTTTAAATTATTTGTGTCCACTGACAATTACTTCAGTACAAGTAGGGAGTGTTCTTTTCATTCAGTGCCTTTTTGGAGGTGTTTAAAAAATAATATAAATGGCGAGTTCCTTAGTTACTTGCTGTTCTCCTTCTTTAAACTCCCTAATGCCACATGCATCACTGTGGCATGTGGTTTATTCTAGCAACTTACATGTAGAAACAAGACAGGCTACACACATATGAATGTCAGAATATCTATTGCTTTACTGTGTTATATTCTTCAATTTTTTTGTCAGACTGGCTAAGTTGCTGTTTCAGACGATAAACGACAATCTACTGGAGGAGCAGGTGATAACTGAAGATGGGGAGAATAACTCGGAAGGGCAGACATTTGAGTTTGAAGAGGGGAGCAGGGCCACACATAAGAAGAATGACAGTAACATTTGTTACCATGGCGCTCATTGTCATAGCAGTAGACATGGCTTGGATCAGTTCAAGGCATCTTTACAGGGAACGGAAGGCGAGAGTACACTTAATTTATGGATGGACATAGAGAGACTGAAGGTTACGCACACAGAGAGAAAGAACAGGTACAGTGCATTAATTAATGTTAATTATTATATGTATTATGTTTTGTAGTGTAAGAAACAACAATGGTATGCTGGACTGTATGACGTTCACCACATGACTGGTCCACCAACCATCATTTAAAATCCTTTATTTCTTATAATGGATTATCCCAGAGCCATGTAGAGAGAGAGTTGCGCCTCCAGCGGAAGTTTGACATTTTCAACGGTCACATGGTTCATGGAGAGGCAAAACAGTTCCAGGAAGTGCTTGGTGGGCAATTTCAATCGATAAATACAGATACATAACTGCAATTTTTGGTAATTAGTTGTCAATAAATGCACCGATATACATTACAATATAATTTATATGGTACTTTTAGTATTTGCGACTAACTTTCGTGAACTGTTTTGAGGCTCCATCTCCAACAGAGATGATGTGACTCTCTCTGTACATGGCTCTGGATTATTCATAAAACAGTTGTCAGATGGTAGAACACATCTGGAATGTCAGTGAGATCATGGATGTATGTTTATATCCTTGGTGTGTGATTGGTGTCATGTGTCAGGCATTTAGACCTGATGAGAGACACCTACCTTAATAGTGGTGGTAAGAACTGTATCAATGTGGACATCCTCAACTATCTTGGGATCTCTATGCCCTCCTACTGGACAGAGGAGAAATTACACCTAGTTCAGCTTCACCTTATCGAGGTCCTGCTCTCTTACTGGTAAGTTTCAGTCTATTCGTCACTGCATTAGGATACATTTTAAAACAGCCGTCATGCTGCTTGCTAAATGTTTTTTTTTTTTATAAACTCTTTAGATAAACACATTCTCCTGTAATGTTTTCCATTGTACCTCAAAGGGCTCCTAGGTGCTGGATGTTACAGCATGTTCAGGGAGACAGAGATGACTCAGGCAATGTGGGGTTGTGGACAGAGGAGCACATGAAACCTGCATCAGAGACACACTGTTCCACTCTATTTTCGACTCTTCTCCTACAAGACTATGTAGAGGTACCTAGCAACATTGAATTTTAAATTAAATGTCCACTTCACATGCATCATTCAAAGCATTACATATTTATTATTAAATAGCTTAGGATGTTTTATGGGGTTGTCAAGAGTATGCATGTCGCTCAACACACTGTGTAATGTTCATTGGTCGGAAGGTATTCTTTAGAACACCCAAACATAATAATTCGTTTATCGGTACTCACCCCTGACAGCCTTGTTTGCTGGAGGAATAAAGGGTGTTCCTCTTATCCCTTTTAATGTAGAATGTAGCTGTAATAGTTTGCAATGAGTATTAATTGATATGGTAATTTAAATTTTTGGGTGAGAAATTCCTCTACTTTCAGATTTTTTTTTGAATCCAGTTACAAAGTTTGGGTTGTAGATGAGGAGAACTATTATGAATATGTCTGAGCATGGTTAAGTTTCCTGCTTGGGGTTTTTGAGTGTATGTGTGTGTGTGTGTTTCTTTCCATAAGTTCAACACCAGTTACGTTAGCGCAGGGCTGAACACTGAAGCAGTGGAGAAGATGTTGCAGGCTCTGTTTTTTGACTCCCAGGCTGGACAATACTTTACTTGCTTCTGTGAAAATTCTGGAAACAAGGTACAACAGTAGCTACAAAATCACATTACCAACCTAGTGCTCTTAGTTGTCTTTGCCATTCCATAAGTGCCAAAAAGATGATGGTAGTGCACTGGCATGGATTCCCTCATCACAATTCAGTATTAATTTATCTAACTGAAAATGTCCTTTACAATATCCATATAATATTTGAAATGTAATCGGAAAATGTTTGTAACATATGCCTACATGAGATTGCACATCTTGTTTTAAAGCACAAATACAACTCCTAAAATCTCACCTGTGAAAATTGAAGCAGTTATGTTACCAAAAACAATAAATGTAACCTGTATCTGAGAAATGTTTGGTTGCTCCTCTCTCTGGACTCAGCTGTGGCAGAACACAGTCTATTTCTGGACAGATCTACAATACTACTATCAACTCTTAAACACGACTGGAGATAATACGTACCGAATACAGAGACGTGCAAGGGTAAACACACATAAACACACACAAATGCACTCACTATACACTATTGCATTCTATTTCTGCCCCTATGCCTTTGCTCCTCACTGAGGGGAACATTTCAGTAGCCATGAAAACAAGTGAGTCATATCCTCCTATCTCAGCATAAAATATATGATCTCTCTTTTAACCTTTTTTCAACCAGGGTAAACACACTGGGTGAGATTCTGTTGTTTCCCAAAGGGCCACAGCCACGAGGGTACAGTAATAGTCCTCCTTTGCTCCCTTTACAGCTACTGTACCACACTTATATGTGCAACTCAGCCACGAGGAGCATTGGAGTAGATGAGGTTTCCAACAACACACACACCTTTAAGGAGCTACTTAACAAGGCGGGAGAACACACCCTGTCAGTCCTCCTAGAAGCCTGGACCCAGCTGGTCGCCAGGGAAACCGAGACCTTGAGCAAGGTAATGAAGTAAATCTGATGAGTGGGTCATCATTCAGGGTCACATCAGGGGGTTGTGTATATGTATTTTATGGAATCCAGCTGAGTGTGTTAATAACTTTATATACAGTCTAAGGCCGCGTTCAGATGTAACTTCTTTTTTACCGGACCGCGTGTAGCGGGGCCGGCCAACGTGAGCGGATGTCGCTTACTGAGTCCCTGACTGACTGTTTAGAAAGCGCATGCACTGCATATGTACACCATTCTACATAATAGGTGACGGTAACACACCAGTAGCATGAAACTCCAGAGAAGAAGGCAGTAAGCTATAACCAATCAGCAGTAAAAGCAGTAACCAATCAGCTAGCTAATTGGTTGAGTAGCTGCATTACAGGAGGCTGCATTTTCAGGTTTCTGGATTTACAGGCTCCAATCCATAGACTGAAACTGCATTTCTATGACCTATTGTGTTACTGTTCTGTGCCTATGAAACAATATGGACTACATGCTGTGTGAGTAATATTAATTGATTTTGGTGGTCATTAGCCTTTTGGTCGGTTACTGAGTCCCGGACTTTATTTTTACATACTGTTATCGTCCTTCCACTTGTACACAGTCCAGAGGTGAGTCAGATTTCCCGTTCGCGTTTGAGCGAGGGCCAGCTAGCGAGGACGAGCTAACGTGGATTCGCCTCACCAGAAGTCCACTCTGCCCACCCTGAAATGTAATGTTCCGGGTCGTTAAGCGATCCCAACCATTCCATTTTAAGCTCGGCCATCTTCCCTTTTTATGTTTGTTTGTAATAATCACGGATAGCAGAACATACCCGTGTATGTACATTTTAAAAAAACGTATCCGACACCAACCACTTAAATAGACGAGCTAGGCTACATACAATAGCCTACAATACTAGCTCAATCTCGTTTCCTACTTGTTATTTAATTAATATGCCAACAGCAGCATGGCTGTACAAAACCCTGCTTGCATGAGAAGCTGTGTGTATTTTGGCAATACTGTTGTAATAACTGTCAATGTATTTTCAAATCCAGTTTGATAGCGACAGCCAGGCAATGCTTAGCCATTTAAGTAGGCAACAAACTGTCTGCATCTCTGGTCTTTATAAGTAGGCTGCATATCTTACCACCAGTCCCCGTAAGATAACATACAGTGAAGATAGTCAATTGCTGTTTGGGGTGTAGCCTATAGTCCCGTTGGACTGCTTTCCCCATTGCACTATTGAGCAGCCATGTTTGACATTGAAGTATAAACCAGGCTTGACAAGCAGCTGTACTGGTAGATCTACCCATGGGGTTACCTTGACGTCCACTAGGAGTCACCACATTCACAACATAGAATTTTCCTTTTTTATAGAACATAGAATTTTGAATGTTAGAGAAGCAATGTGGAATTAAACATTAGATTATCAAAATAAACTAGGCCAGTTATGGCCTACGGGCCGCAATTTGCCGACCCCAGCTGTATGGGATATGGGATAGGGGGATAGGGGGGTATGAGATTAGAGAACGAGAGAGTATGGTAACAGTCAGAAAGATGAATATGTTGATTGGGGTTTGGACCCACAAGACAAAGAAGATTCGCTCCAGCAACAATGACAATTAAATCTCCCCTGACAGTTGTGCTTGAGATAAGGTTTCTGAATTCTAGGATTGCTGTCAGGAGGCCACGGTGCATAGAGCTAGAATGTGTAGACGCTCACTGCTTAGCTTGCTAATTGTGTTGTCCTGATGATATAAGATGTGTGGTGTACTGTATACGGGCCAAATGTTGAGGTCCCTCATCAAGCTAAGGGAGACATGATATTGTTTTTCACAGATCATTCTGCTGCACTCCACTCAACATGAATGACATTTGATATGATTTGATATCCATATGTTCTTATTTGGAAAAACATTGCAATAAAATGCCGTCCTTTTAATTGAGAAAAATGCTGTTATTTGAGTATGAAAAACAAAAGATCATCAAAATAATCCTTGTGTTTTCTCAGTAATCCTTTTCTTATTTGTATGATGGAAGTCTACTCTAGCCATTGTAATTGTGTAGGGCTGATTATTCTGGATCTCTTGGTACTTGGTATGAGGGATGTAGAGAGACTGACTGGAACAGTGAAGGGCCAAAGCAGTAACGCTGTCAGTCAGTCAGTCATTCAGCCACAAGGCCAACTGTCTTTCATCTACTGACTCTCACAGTCCATTGCCACAAATGGTTCTCATTTGTGAAGTGCACACAAAGTGTATGATCTATCTGTGTGTGTGAGAGACAGAGGTACAGTTTATGTTGGGAACTGAGTGGGCAGTCATGACATAGTTGGCAGAAAAAGAACATAAGACAGCCCAGCATGAGGCAGGAAGAGAGAGGGTTCTCCTTCCTAGAGCAGGAGCAACTGCTCTCGTGTTCTGACTGTGGCTTTAAGGCTGTCGCACTGGGGCTGTCTTCACCCTGTCACTCACAGATGTGTGACACGCACACACACACACACACACACACACGGATATCTGTGACTGACTTGAAGGCATGCACACACACATGATTATATTTAATCTAAACCAAATCCTCACCCACATCTGCCTCTACTTTGTCTTGTGCCATTGAATGACTTCACCGCCATTTCTTTCTGTGTGTGTACATGTACTGTAGATAAAGCAACTTCCAGGTGGATCGGACGAGATGCTTTACGGGCGTGTGGTGGAGGACCTCCAGAACAGTAGATATATTGAAGAGAATGGTCTGCCTCTGTTTCTGGCCACAGAAGAGTTCCTAGAGACACAGGAGAACAAGGTGGATTCCTTGTGGTTTCTAACAGTGGGAATAACCTGTCAGATAATTTATTTGTTAGTTAGAGTTTTATATCTGGAACTGATTATGCATATCTGTCTCTTCAAAATTGGCTCAAGTGTCACTTTGGTTAGAGGGAGTGTAGATGTGTTTGAGAGGGTTACAAATGAAAAATACAGTATGTGATATAATATAATTTATTTTAACAATTCATTGAAACAGATGTAGGCTTCTTATATGAGGAATAAAAGAAAACAGAAACATGTCAGGGCAGCAGCATGTTGTGGGCTGTGGGGAAATCAATTATTTAATGTCTTAAAATGAATAAGCTGCTAAAAGCATTAAATGATCATAACATGTAATACGTTTGATCATCAGTGTTAATTAATATTAATACATTTATAAAAACAACAAGCATCCACTTCCATGTTGTAAATGGCACAGAAAGCATTTATTAAAACATTGCTTGTTTTTGATCACTACAGCTGCATTGTAATTCACAATTGTTATTTACAATTAGGTCAAGCAAACACATTTATCCAAAATGTGACTATTATAGCGAATTACAATTACAAGTAGCCTAGGAACAGTTTGGGGTTAGGGGTCTTGCTCAATAATGATGTCAAGGACTCTCATGTCCTTGAAAGGGGACATGCAAGTAGTGGAACTAGAGATCCTTTAGCTAGAGGAGGGGATAAGAGACGTGCGCCTTAGTTACCGGCAGTGACAAAGATCAGCACTGAGCAGCAGGGTGGGTGTCCCCATGTAATGCTACGTATCTATGTGTTGACGTTTCTGTGTGTGTGTGTTTTCTAGTCCCAAGACGCAGACTCTGAGCAGGGCTGCTGTCGTCAACACAAGAAACGAAGAGAGACCTTGAAGGTGAGGATGAATCCTTGTATAGCAATGTAGCTATAGATTATAGAACACTAATAATTGTAGATATTTTGAATTGGTACAGTAGCCTAACGTTGGGAATTTATTAGCAGCACCATCTGGTGGTGATGTTTGAGAATGCAAGTTTTCTTTGCTTGAATGTGCTAGTCAGAAGCAGAGAAAAGGCAAGGTAAATTCATATTGTGATTTTGTTAAATGTATAAAATGTATAAAGATAATTTAAACTTGTATATATATGGCTGTGACAGACGGATTGGTGACTGTAATGCAAATTTTATATAAAACTAATGGCAAATACATTTTGTTCAGATGTATCACTTTAGATTTAAGTTATAGTACCTTTAGACAACCTTCCTTGAAACCTAAATAAACATTTCAGAATACATGTCTTCCATTTTTGCTATTCTTTGTAATTGCATGTCAATTCTTTACAAAAGTAATCCAAACTATGAGGTTGAAACATGCCTGAACATTGTCTCCCTTCAGCTATCGGATGGTTTGTGGATGAGCTATACCCAGGAGATCCTGCAGTTCAGACGTGTTCTCAATAACCCTGTCACCTGCGAACAGTTCCAGCACTTTGTCTCTATGAAGGGAGACTTACTGGAGAATGACGTGCGCTTCTGGCTCGAGGTCCAGAGGTGCAAGGTAGGAATAACTTTGTATTAAATTGATTCAAGTCATATAACATTGTGGTTCCCAAAGTGTGTGGCAGGATATACCGGTGGTAAGGTGGTTGATTTCCAGTTGAGAGGTCATGGGTTGGAGTCCCAATTGCCTGATCATCATTGAGCAAGAAAAGGGATGGAAGGGTTAGAAATCAGTTTCCTTGGGTTGGGAGTAGTTAAGGGTAGACTGGGCAAATATGATTTAGATATGTAATAAACTCACTGAATCCATTTGGTTATTTAACCAGTGCTATTTTCATTGTAGACAGTACAAAGACAGGTAGACATGGTTGGAGTATTTGCTTCACTAACCTCTTATTCTCGTCCAATAGGAGCTTTGTCATTCCCACTGTGACGAGGTCATCATCCAACAAAAGATTTCCACCATCATCAACTGTTTCCTCACATGCCCGGTGCCTCCTGCACTGCAGATCGACATCCCAGAAGAAATGGCTCAGCACATCCTGAAGAACCGCCTGGAATTGGGGTCGTACATCTTCAGGGAGGCACAGGTACTAGGGCTGTGAGACCCAATTAAAATGTAATCGCGATATTTTGCATAAAGCTGGCATATCTTGTTGTAAAAATATAACACTTCAATTTTGAACAGGTAAAAATATGCAATTTATTAATAAAAATGAAGTAAAGCGCGTATTAATCGGAATAAAATGTCAATTGTATCTGACCGCACTAGATTTGTAAGGGATGCATATTGTAAAGCTGCAGAACCTGACTTAAACCACTATATTTCAGTGATATTTACTGTGATGTGTAAAGCTGTGATGCAGCGAAAAAGTGTGTGTGTGTGTGTGATGTCCAGATGACAGTGTTCAGGGAGCTCTTGAAGCAGTGGCCCCAGTTTCAGGAGCTGAGGAGCAAAGTGAAGGAGGAGCAATTCCTTCCTCTCCTGATAAAGAAGGGTCTCAAGTACAAAGCTAGACAAAAGAGACTCAAGAGAAATGGAGATGGAGAAAAGATCCAGGTTAATGAACAAATAAGCGCCCCCTAGAATCAAGATTACACATTTTAGTAGTGTCATAATAATACATCTAAAGGGCAATGTTGGCGCCACTTGTTTGGATAATGAAGTACTAAGATAGAATGATGTGGCTGATTCTGCTGCTTTTCTATCTGGACCTACAGTATATTCAGGATGTAACGGGAGACTAAGTGTCTTTCTATCTGGACTTATATTCAGGATGTGACGGGGAGACAGAGTGTCACAGATGAAGCGCGGGAGAAAGCGGAGGTTTACTTCATTAAGGAGGGAGAGAGAAGAGAGAAAGAGGACCTGAGGAGTGCTCCTAAATACCAAGTAAGGCTCAAAGCACCCTTTAACTAAGTTGATTTAATGTCAGCGGACATGTGTGCTGATGTGTTGTGCTCTCAGATATCTTGGTCCTACTCCAAATACATGGGAGCACTGATGAAGGAAGAGCATCGGCAGAGACAGCTGGCCCACGCATCCTCAGGTCTCTCACATACAAACCTACTTCACCACTGTCTCCAGAAATATCTTCTGAACACATTATCAAATGTAGAGAACTTCTATACTGGCAGTGGCTTTTGCAAATACTCCCTCCTATGAGGCATCTTTAAAATAGCCGTCTTCCTCTCTCTCAGGTACATCTAGCTGCAGTAGGGACACTGCAAGCGGCGCTGGCCTCAGACCTTCACCCTAAAGCATTACTGATCCCCACTGACCTTGCTCTAATGTGGAATAATCCTCACATCGTATCATTTTGGATAAATTTTAGCTTCAAACGTAAATATTGGCAAGGAATGGACATCCATATTTTGATAATGTAGACAAATGTGCCTGCTAATAACATGTTGCATTGAAGTGAGAATTTATACATTTTATTCAAATATCTTTACAAATACATTTGACAATTAGATTTACAAAATCAAGTAAAATCTTACACATAGCATACTGTCATAAAAGGCAACATTATTTTATTTTTGCATCAATACATATTGGCTTTTATGCAAGGTTGATAAGAATGTAGTAGCAGAATATGTCTCACATGGATGTTATGGTGTAACAATGGCAGCAATAGTTTGGTTAAGAGCTGGTATTTACTGTATATCTATGAACATACATAATATTGCACTTACATTGGCATAAGACAAACAATCAGACCGTGTATAGACAATGTAAACAACAAAGGCTCATGTTAATCACTTTAGAATGTACAGATGCTTTGTGCAAAACAGATCTGAGCCACTGTAGGAATCTCTTCCTACAGTGAAAAAAACTCTTAAGAATAGAATACATTCTAGCTATTATAAAATTAGTGTTTGCTACAGTTACGGTTTTGAATGTTCACATAAAGGAAAAACGTTTTACAGTCAAATATTCCTATGGCTGTGTTATGTAAATGTTTCATAGTGCATCAGTAGAAATATTACATTTCAAAGGCAATCTGTGAAAATGTCTTGCAAAGTAAACCCTAAATCACTTTCAACCTATACATAGAAATATTGTTTGAAGTAATGTTTTTAAAAGTCAAGTCTATCTCAAATCTACTTTAGTACCTCGTAGACACACAAACCACACAGTGTGTCATCAGGTTAGGTGGACTACAGCCAGGAGTGTATGATCACAGCTCACATTCACTGCTTCAAACGGAACCTCACGCAACCTGCGTCAGTGGAAGCCAATACGTAACGCCTTGTTCTTCACCATGGTGAACTTGCTGACAAACACCCTGGCGAACGCAGGCTCTACTAGGTAGCGGTAGGACTTGGTAACGCATGGTGGGGCCTCGGCCAGCGTCACCGGGGGCTGCTGCTGCAGGCAAGAGGTCGACGGAGACAGATACTGAGAGGCCCGCGTCACGTAATCCACCAGCCTCCGGTACTGCTGCTCCGATAGGCGCTCTCTGCTGCCATCACCCTGTGGCGAGGAGAGGGTTAACCAGATGCGTACACACACACACTGTAACAGGCAGTCCTATGTAAAACTATAGTTATACAATACTGCATTTAATTCATGTTTTGATGCTTTTAATTGTAACATGAAGCTGTTTAAGGGGATCGATATTTAAGTGGGCCTTCCATATCGTACAAGCTTAATTTTTCCTTAAAATTACATGTTTTATAGACATACTTTCAGATTGACAATTAGAATACTTGTGGGTCGTAAAGTTGTCAGAAAACATTATTGGATGCATATGGGAGTGATGTCCCTTCTGCATGTAGAGACACTACCTCATGAATACACTGTATATGGCTCCTGGTCTGTCTGCATGTAGACACACTGTACCTCATGAATACAATGTATATGGTCCTGGTCTGTGCATGTAGACACACTGTACCTCATGAATACACTGTATATGGCTCCTGGTCTGTCTGCATGTAGACACACTACCTCATGAATACACTGTATATGGCTCCTGGTCTGTGCACATTCAATGCTTTACCTCTGTGTCGCTGACCACCGTCTGCTGCTGCAAGGTGAGGGTGAGCTGCCCTGCATCCTGCTGGCACTCCACCTGCACACAACACAGGGAACAGTACATTCTCTGGTCTACACCTTCACCTTAAAGACAGCACGTTCCAGCGAACATAGCCATCCATAATACATCATTATAGAATAAATAATAGACATAATAAGATGTCCTCAAATACAATGTATTATTATTATAAAAATAATTATAATAACTAGATATAATGGTTGTTACAAGAGTCACAAACACCATGCAGAGAGGCGTGCGTGATATGTTGTTGCTGGGAGACCAGCTGTACCTCGGTGATGGGAAAGGCCTGCTGCTGTGTGTCCTCACTGAGGCTGACCACAAAGAGCACCTCGGAAGTCAGCAGGAGGCAGCCGAGGTGCTCCTGACCCGAGCCGCTCACTATGGTCACCTCCAGGGCCATGTGCACCTCCGGACGCCCCAGGGACTGGAGCATCTTCCTGTGGTCGGAGACCGAAGCACATTTCCCATTCATTTTCCCCCATTGACTTGTGGGTAAATCAGTATAGAAAGCTTGAAGCCTGGAAACAAGTCAACCAGCTACGAGATTGTGAAGCGATGGTATAATGCTCCTGTAGAAGCCACGAGGCTGTATGATATCAACCTTGTTTTAAGATAGACATGATTTATTCATCACAAAGAACTACAACAGTACCCACAATCCTGTACCAGTGACGTCTGATTGGTGGAGCTGGTTGTCCTGGTGATACCATCCTGATCTCGAGAGCCTTATTTGGCGCTTCAGAGCTCGCTTTTACCATTTACCAAGGTACAGGTACACCGCTACTCAAATACACCGGCATGGTGGATTCCACATGTTAGCATATGTTATCTACACCGCTAATGTTACTAATACTCAAGGCTAATCAACACAGTCGCCATGCTAGTAATACATATATGTTTACACATGCACGAGAGGTCAGTTAACACTATACAGTTGACCTGCACAGGGTCTTTATACACAAGACCACATCCAGAGAACACACACACCATGTACTCAATAGGTCACCCCATGCGGGCTATAACTGCTCCCACACTGGGCCTATGAGACCCGGTACTAGACGTATTCAGCCATGTTCCCCCTACAGTGTGTTTACACAGGCAGGCATCTGTGCACGTTTATGCGGGGCAGATGGTGCAGCCGCTATAGGAGGGCTACTAACGTGGATGGGGCTCTGCTCAGTGTTGCTACGGTGATACAGCCTGACCCTGTCAACGTCTGCGCTACTTGTAGTGGTAAAAGTAATATATGGAAGTCTGATGGAAAGCAGTTTGCTCACAGCGCTGCAGGAACAAAATCATCAGGGAGCGTTGTCTCAAGGTTTTGCCATTTCACTTCTTTTTTTACCTCCCTGGATATGAAATCATTGTAAAAATAGGGAGGGGAAGAAAAAACAACAACATTCTAGTGGCAGTTCAATATTGGAGGTGGAGGTCTATCGAACAGCTGGAGAACTGGCTTTAATAATTGGAAATCATGTATAAGAACATACATTTTCTACATGTTTTCCTAGTAGGCGTTGAAACCTTGATCCGGTCCTGTAGAGGTGCCTGTGTGAATTCTATAGGAAGAGCAAAAGGTATTGCTCGGAGCAGCATATGGCCTCTCCGAACCATTGCCAGCAAAGAAAGATGTGCCTGTTCTATGTGATGGCATAGACAGACATCTCTGGAAAGACTCAAAGTTAAACGGCGAGAACAATTTCAAGCTGGAGTCTTTGGCAGAGTGCTTGTAAAAACCTTTTAACACCGTCCTGTGAGAGCAAGGGAGGGCAGGCTGGCTACCATGTGTGGAATCAAGGTCAAGGATGTTTCCAGGCCTCTTTTGATTTTACTTGAAGTGGGCAGTGTACCCCCCCACCCCCACCCCACCCCCCTCACACACCAAGATTTTAGGAATGGATAGAGATGAAGAGGAGACAGAGGACACGAGGTCCCAGCAGATACAGTACACTTCAAAGAAACATGAGAACAATAACACACGATAAAAGAAGTAGGACAAACATAAACGACTACATTTACAGGTAGGCCAGTGCCTGGTTTTCAAAAGGTTGTGGGTTGTGACCATAGAACTATACAATGACCCCCAATAGAGTAATGAGATGGTCTGTCATTTATAATTTGGTTTAATTCAGTTTTGGAAAAGAACTGTCGATTCCAAAGTTCCTTCCATGGTTATTTGATGTTATTAAATGAGTGGTTGTTTAAGTAGTAACAATGAATTGCTTCCTTTTGGGGGGCATTGCTAAAAAAAAAAACACGTGGACTAGTGTGTTGTATGTAGGCCTTACCAGATGTATTTTAGGTGGCTGTTAGGGGCCAGGGCAGACTTCTCCTCTGCTGGAAGGTACAGTTGTTTGGGAAGCTGCCACAGTCCTGCTCCATGTAGAATACCTGCAAGTCCAACAACAGGTCATCAGTAACTGACCAGTATAGTAGAGAGTGTATGAGCTACACTCCTCATTGGTTATGTGCACATGTGGTAAAAGGCAGCATTTCAAAAGAAGCTGTGGTTTAGGGATTTACCTGCACTACAGAGTGCATGGCTGGGCCCTCTCTACAAACTCTCTAGTCCACCCTTTTCTCAAAGATACACTCTCTCAACCATTCCCCCCGTTTCAAAATCACTCCGCTGTCATTGGTAAAATGTTGATGAATTATCATTTAGGCCTATTAGTAATGTTGATAGTATATCCCTAGTTAGTTAATAGTCTTATCTGCATTAAAAGGCCAATATATATTCTGTGGCTCCCGTCCCATATATATATATATACTGTGTGTATGTATGTATGTATATATATATATATATATATTTATTTTGTAGCACAAATATCTCTTGACAGTAAAGGTTGTAGACCCCTGGTCTAGTCCATAGATGTCACACAGACTGTTTTAGACCCTTGATGACCAGTGTTAGGCAGACATGCCAACCAATAAATAAATAAGTGCGTATAAGTGTGTGTGTGTCATTACAGCACTTCCAAGCCCTCCCTCTCTGTGTTCACCAAGGGTGGCTGTTTCTTTCCAAGGTGCCCCCTCTATGTCACGGTGAGTTCAACTGTGCTTGTGTACCAGCGGTCACCATTCCCCGCAGGCCGGGCCGTTGCCAGCGGTGACCGCAGCACCGAGCCAGTGAAGTCATAGAGCATTTTCTCAAAGAAAGCCATAAAGAGCACTGCCAGTTCCAATGATGATGTCATCGCACTGGTACCTTGGTTCGCAAACAGGGCTCGCCGTGGGTGTTTGTCGTGCAAACTGTGTGTGTGTGGTGACGACACAGTGTTAGTGGAAAACAACACAATGCTTACATCTTACTTGTATACACAGCGTGCTGTATACACATGTTATCTCTGTGTGTTAGCGTGCCAGCTGTATGTGTGCTGTGTGTGCTGCGTTGCCGTGTTCCTGTGCTAACCCTGGTGTGTGCGCCTGAGAGAGCTCAGAGGGCCAGGTAGACTACAGCCAGCCCCTGGGGAGGAATGGCTCTTACATGGAGCTGTTCACCTCAGTGGTGCTTTATGTACTGTAGCAAATAACTGTTAGTGCCAATACCCCCTCATGAGCCACTAGCTACCATAAAACACAGCCTAGCTACAGTAGACCAAACAGCTCGCCTGTGTATGTGTGTGTGTGTACGAAGGACCTGTCAGCAGTGCTCCCACTACTGAAAGCCTAATAAACACTTGGCTTCTGGCCAGAGCCCAGAGCAGCCAAAAAAGAGGGAGTGCCCATCGCGTGATTGATTTACGACGGCCCTGACGCCGCAACAACTCTAATTGACATCCAGTTTATTGGGCCCCTGTTGCCTGAGGCCCCCCTGGACGGCTCTCCCATTGGGCCTCTGTGTAAAGCGAGCCACAGATTGGTCCGGAGTTGCCATGCATTTCTACAGTCCGCTGTCAGCCGTGCATTTGTTGTGTGAAGCGTCTAGTAACGTGCATCTGTAAATGGTAACTCTTGTGCAAGCATACAAATGTAAAACCACATCATGGACGGAAAGCAAAACGCCGGGCCTCTGACGTTTTCTCATGAATCTAAGACAGCTTTTGTTCAAACCAGCCCGTAACCGTCGCAAGTTATTAGAACCTTGTTATTACTCTTCTGGAGAAATACACTGTGTGGCTGGACAAAACATAAAAGGGGGAATGAGAAAAGGATTAGCACGAAGCCCTGCCCGGGCCCCATCATTTATTCACTCAGTGTTCACTCAATAAAAGCCCAGGGCCAATGCGATGTGAGCGTATATACGTTCTCACAGCAGATAACTCACCGTAGCCAGTCTGAGAGACCAGTTCGGCTGCGCCGCCAATGGGCTTGGTGAAGACCCCCACGATGCCTTTCCCCACGCCGGAGATGACCCCTTTGGCCGTGCTGCCGGCAGAGCTTTGCAGGTCCCATGTCCTCTGGAAGTTCTGCATGGGCTGGTCCACAATGCCTGCTATTGCTCCTGGAGAACAAGGGAAGGGCGTGTTATTCACTGAAAATCTCTCACACACACGCACGCTTGCTCAAGGACAGTTAACGGGGTTTGAACCAGCAAATTCTTCATCGCCACTTCTACCATGTCAGGGATATTTCCATATAGACACAGTCACGTATACGCTTCACTCTTCACTACATTTCTACAGGAGAAATGGCAAGGCACTACAGCCGAACAGCAGCAACTGTTGGAGAAATGTTCCCGACGAGACTCGGACATGACCCTGCCCTTCAGAAGACCACTCCAATATGACACTTGTACACCACAGATGGGAGACGCTCGACACGTAGCACATCTCCTCTGAAAACCCAGAGAAATGCGTAGCAGCTGCGTGGTTCAAATATCACCATATTCCGTCTGTCTAGGACAGGCCTGTGAGACGCGGTATTACTTCCTTATAGGTGTTCATTGACTCCCTGTTGAGCTGCCTCCACCTCCCTGATTCACATATCCCATGTGAGAGACAGTAACTGCATAATGTTGCTTTGACTGTGTGCCAGCGGATAGCAGATGAATTTCATGCGAGGAGCACCGCTAATGTGCGAGTGTGCTTTTGGGAGTGTGAAGAAATGTATTGTAGATGCACATGTTGAACTTGTGATGGGGAATTAGATTTGATAGGAAATGACACAGTGACATCAACATACAGGTCATTATCTATCTTGTTTGTCCATCTTCTCAGACCATCTTTGACTAATCCAGCTATCGGAATTAAAACGCCAGCCCCGGGGAAGCATGAGCCTCGCAGGCTTCCGTTCCAGTCTACCCTCTTAAGCACTGCTAGCACTTCTCAATGGTGTCGGCACGGCAACTGGCACTTGTCTGTTAAGCACTGGTGTCAACACGTCATCCAGGGTTCCCACTGAGTCACACGTAAAGCCCCCTGCCTTTTCATTCACACAAAACAGTGGCCGTACACCGTGACTGGCACTGATTTATAGACCATGCCCATCCCACAGAGTATCGTGTGTGTGTTTGTGCTCCCACCCAGCAGGCTAATGCCGAGGCGCGACAGCCCCTGCCTCAGCCCGTCCCCCAGGCTCTCTGGTAGCTGTCTCCTCCACTCCTCCTGCCTGGTGTAGTGCTCCTCGTCCAGGGACAGGCGGTCCATGTTCCGGGCCAGGCTGGTTGCCAGGTTGGTGATGGAGGTCAACGTTCCTGGGGAAGGGTTCAAGGGAAACCACAACGGTACATGGAGTCAGGACAAAGGAACCACTGAACTACTGACATCATAATGATATTAACAAAACAGACACATGTATCTAATGAATGCTTATGAAATAAAAATTTGTTTAAATATAATAACTAATAATGGTCCTTTATATTAAATGGCTTAGTAACCTATACGTACATATTTATAAAACACAAGAGAGGATTAACAGAATATGCAATGCATCCTGCTGGAAGAACCACACAACTGGGTTATAAGTACAGTAATCCCCTCTCAATGCCAAGTCAACATGGGCGTCACCTTTAGAGATGTGTCTGACGAAGGACGTGGTCCCACGGGACACTCCGCTGACGAAGGCCCCCGGCCCGCGCGTCAGACCCTCGTACGGCAGGCGGAAGAAGTCCGACACGCCGTTCCCGATGCTGCGTACGAGGCTGGCGGGGCTGCCCAGGATCTCCAGTGAGCCCACCACCCAGCCTTAGACACCCAGGGGAAGGCAACACACAGCATGACTGAGACCAGACCTTCACCGTGGACACGTTTACACACGCACACATGCATGTAACCACAAATATTATTATATACATTTACGAGTAACATAAATTCTTCCAACACACACCTGCCTTATAACCCAAAATCCACACATAAGCCCCTTGAGTAAACCCATCTGCACACTTGCCATGGGCAGCGCTATGAAGGGAGGCGCTCCTGCTCTAATAAACGAGCAGTAGAGTTTTATCAGTCATGCTAGTAGTGCTGTGGGATTGTACAATGGGCCACGTCACAACAACAACATAACGCAACATGTTGTTATGTGTTCGCTCTCTAGCACAATCTCATTATAATGTAGTTTATGGAAACAAGCAGAGACACGTGCATTCTATACGCGTGCTCATTAACGAGCACTGAGCGCACACATACACACACACGCACGCACGCACGCACACAGTCCTGCTTGAAACCATACAAATGCCACGAGCAGATTTACTACCTCCTGCTATATCTCACCTCTCTCATTCCACCATGCAGTCTGCTTAAATGGCTCATTGATATTTATGCACTGACAACTGCATCACGAAATCAAACAGCCATTTCTCAAGACGCCAGACCGCCTCACTCCGATTCCCTGTCAATTTCTGCGTGAGTGATGGGCTCTAATGGTTGGAAATGAGCTCCAGTGAGGCCTAGCGGGCTTTTCTGCTTTACGTGGTCTTCCAGTTGTGGTTTCAGTGAAGCATAAAGCCCTCACGGGAGCTGATGTTTAGGGTCCTGCGTCATGGTGACACGCACGCACGCACGCACGCACACACACACACGTTGTATGGTTGCGTTTGCATGTGCGCCGCGCATGTATGGATTTAGTGAGCAAAACACTGTAGCTAATTGCATGTGGTAGCGTACACAGTAATTCTAATCGGTCGCAGCATGCAATGCTTCCTGGGACTGCTGACACCACAATGAGTTAGGGGGCGAGCACAGAGGGTAGAGCGTTGAAATACGAGCAGACGGGAAGCGGCTAACGAGAGACGGGGTGGAGGGAGCAGGCAGCCAGGACAGTGATGGCGGAATGATCTGCACGGTGTAAACGGCCTCAAAGTGAGCCTCAGCGCGGAGGGGAGGGGTTGACCTGCTCACTCTGACCCAGGCCTGGTGACCGTCTCACGGGCCACATTCATGAGACAGAGGCATGCAGCACAGCAGACGGCTGTGAGGAGGATGTGGACATGTTGTGAGTCTCCAGTGACTCTGTTTCCTGGTTCTAGAACCAACCTCAACAGGGAATGTGTGCTTTATCAGTCCTCTCAGTCTTGAGAAGAACCAGAGACACTGTTATAGAGGAGACATGCCACTTAAGAGAATATGCTCTATGGGAGAATTTTGAAACGCAAACAAAGCCAGTCGTTTGCTTTATAACTGCCAAGCATTGACCTATTTAACCAATTGTTAAATAGGTTGACGTAAGCCAAATGGCTATACCGTCTTCCTAAATTACTGCCCGGGGCGTTTCAAAGATGGCTGGGAGTGGGGAGACTTGCCTAGAAGGACGTTGGAGGAACTGCTTGTCCAACGCAGACATGAAATGAGTAGCAAACGAGCTGGCTACTGCCACAGACCAAGTCAGAAGCACACCTGTGGAAGCCTAAGGTTCACAGTAGCCACCTGCTGGAAGGGCCGTGTAAGTGCAGGGAGAACCCCCCCTCCCTCACCGGCTCTGAAGAGCGCCCCGGCGGCGTAGTGCATGGCCAGAGCGTGCACCAGCTGGCTGGCCGTGGTGCAGACAGGGGCCCTCTGGAACAGGGAGAAGGAGAGGGGCGTGTGGTCCGAGGCGATGTACAGCTTCAGGGAGGCGTGGATGCTAAGCAGGAGGATGACGGGCTGGATGGACAGCCTCTGGAGGCGCACGGGGTGGACCAGGGCCTGCACGGACTGGACCACCTGGAGGGAGAAACAAGAGTCGTGCAGCTATTATACATTAAAATAACGGTTTTAAAGAACATTTTTATTGCATTTATTTTACAGCCCCCCCCCCCCCATGAGCCACAGTTTGGGGAACCCGGGAATAAGGCACCTGTTCTGGGAGGACAGGGGCGCCCGTGGGGCCTTTCTGCCTGTGTGGCGGGGCAGGGTTGGGGGCCAGGAAGGAGTCAGGAATATACGTGTGGAACAGCGTCTTGATGTAGTAGACAAACGTGTCTTCTATGTAGACTCTGGCAGGCTGGAGCTGGACGGTGACCTGAGGAGACCACACACACACAGTCCCTAAACACACTGACCTCCTTCATCCATTCGCCTTTACGCCTCCAACCTCACTGAAAGTGCATCCGTTGATGCGCTGCCCAGCATGGCCACCAGTGGGTGCTGGCCTTAAGGGTTTTGACTGAAGCTGTCCCTCAACTGCATCTCTCTCTCTCTCTGTCTGTCTGTGTGTGTGTGTGTGTGTGACCCACCTGTTCCAGAGTGCGCCCGTCCCCTGCCACGATCAGGCCCAGCCGGAGGAAGCAGGAGCTCTTGAACTCCTCCAGGGCCTCGGGAGACGCGGTGGGGTTGGCCTCGCTGCTCCAAGGGGGGCCCGCGCCCCCACGCTGCTCCTGGCACAGCAGCACGGGGAAGTGGAAGCTGGCGCGGCTGTACAGCTGGTTGTCCACCTGCAGGGCGCCGCAGTGCAGCTCCACCGCGCAGGTGTCGGGCAGCAGGTCCCCGCCCGCCTCAGGGGCCGGGGAGGGGCCCACGTCCAGTAGGAGCTTGGTGAGCGTCAGCCTCAGGAGCTCCACAGGGCCCGCGGGGCTGGTGATGTCGTCGCTCAGCGCCACGCTGGCCTCGCTCAGGAGCACCCTGAAGGAGACTTTGGGATCCGGAGGTCTGGGGGGGAGGGGGGGCAGGGATGGAGGCAAGAGGGGCTTACGATGTTGTGTCGGCAGAGGGAGGTGATTAGAAGCACCTTTGTTTTGCTTCGTAATGCCCTCTGCCTTTCGTTGTTGTCAACAATGAAAGGCACAGCTGTGCATTTCATTCTCCATTCTTCCATTATCAAAATGTTTGGATTTAAACGTCCAATTTTATATGTTGTTTATGTATTACATACATGCATACCGTGTAATGTAATTATGGTAATTGCATGGCGGTGTGCTGATGCAATGGAACACAAGTGTAATGGTGATCATCATTGCTTGAATTGAGTAGTTATGACACTGGAGGCTTTTGGTGCCCCCCAGTGGTGAAGAAGGAGACATGCGTATTTACTGTACCTCTAGTAACATCTATCTTGGACGACAAGCACACGTAATCAAACACTCAATGTGATAAAGGACATTACATTAGACAGACGTTGTGCAGGGATGCCTATATGGGGGAAACGTTGTAGTATTGAGATACGAACAGCTCTCCATCCTTTCATCCATACTGTACCTGTTGCTCTGCTGGAGAAACGAGTCCATGCTGCCCTCTGGTGCCAGGAACAGGACCAGAGTCCCTCTCTCGTACACCACATCGATGTAGAGGCAACCAAAGCCTGGCAGGAATATCACCTACAGAACAATGAGGAATACACACAACAAATACACACAGGAATATCACCTACAGAACAAATACACTTAGGAATATCACCTACAGAACAAATACACTTAGGAAGGAATATCACCTACAGAACAAATACACTTAGGAATATCACCTACAGAACAAATACACTTAGGAAGGAATATCACCT
>JAODUH010051847.1:22616-43216 GCA_027564835.1 Typhlichthys subterraneus
ACAGAACAAATACACACAGGAATATCACCTACAGAACAAAAAGAAATACACACAGGAGGGTTAAGTTGCTCTCATAATAAAATGTTTTAACCAAACAACCTTTTAATTTGATTAAATGTGAAAGACTGACATAAATTCACATCAGTGCATGTTTCATATTATTTTGTATGGGTGGTATAAGGTATGTGTGTGTGTGTGTGTGTGTGTGTGTTTGAGAAGGAAATAAGTACCAAGCATGTATGTATTTAACCTCTGCTAGGCTAGGCTGAATCTACATTCTCACAATGTAGAGATTGTGTGTGTGCGCACGTTCATACACAGGTCTGACATTGACCTCCAGCACTGTGAGAACAGGAAGAGGAGTTCTGCTGGGCACGAGGCTGAGCAGTCATAATAAGCCTGACCTTTGACACTTCACCTCCAGCGGGAGGTTCACACAGTGACCTCAGCGAAACCAGAGACATTAGACTGGTCTGGCTTCAGCCTGAACCTACGATTGGCTAGACACAACACCAAGCATTACGCCTATTACTCCATACCAACTGTATAACACACTGACGCACCTCTCGCTGACCCTGGGGACATACACACTACACTAGCCAAAACACACCAAAATACGTCGAGAAGCTACCTCATACTACATACAAAGACACCACCACACAATACAACATCCACAGACATGTACAGTACCACACACACTCGCCAGAAGATTAGGAACACAGTGCCAACAACATTCCTTATGAACTCAAAGACACAATGCCAAACACACTTTATTATCCCCAATGCGCATAGATGGAAGTGCTTAAACACACAGCTACACACCTAGCTAAACGCGCGCACACACGCAGGAGGGCACACTCTGGGCAAACTACCGTAATATTGTTTTCTTGACTTTAGTGAAAACTGGATATATACGCAGCGATGCTAATTAAAGCAATGCAAAGGATTGTAATGACAGTACTGTAGGTGCCTGACTCATTGAACAGAATATACTTTCTTGGATTTGCTGGCAGGGACACACACAACCACCTGCTGTCTGACTGGTTATTAAACGGTCTGAGCAGAGAGATAGCTAACGTACCTTGATGGTACTGGCTAACGCACCTCAAACACCGTTCTGCACATCTACAGACCTTCCCCTCGCCCCCTTCAGTACATTTGTGGAGGCATGACCTGACTATGCACAGTACCTGTGTGCCAGGACAGTTGATGTCTATGGGGCCCGTCCAGTCATTGCTGCTGTGGTCGGAGGTGGCTTTCAGCAGCAGGCTGGGCAGGAGCTCTCTCTGTCGGCAGTCGGGGAAGCAGGAGAAGTGGTGGTACAGCTCGTGGTGCAGCGAGCAGTTGGCAGGCAGAGGACGAGGGTACACCTCCGTCCTCGGTGTTTCTGAGAGCACCAAAGAGGGAACAGCACACACAGTATATTGTGAATAAGTGCATGGTTGTATATACTGTATTGTGTGTTTGTATGGGAACCAGTTTCTTGATTCCTGTTATATATATATATTATTTTAATTTATTAGCACATAAGCAGAATGCTATTGACAGTTTATCCTTGGAGGAATGGATTAGTTTGGGGGGCTCCTCAGCATCATATGCATGCATGCACGTGAGAATATATCAACCTCTAACCCCCAAAACAGGTCTGCAACAACAGAATCACACAGCAAGACAACAAACAACCAACACAAACTTAAACGATTCAAACGTGAACACAAACGCAATAGCACTAGCTCGACTGCAACTGAAAGTATATGCTTCATTGTAATTGTACCAACATGGAATATGGAGTTTCCCTGTCCCGTGGAAGGTTGTGGTTCAATGAGATATACAAACCATTGACATTCTCCTTCAGCAGCAGTGGGATGGGACACTTGTTGTGGATGAGCATACGGGGGCATGGGTCTTCATTCAGAGTGATGTAGGTAACCCCTACATGCTCCTGGTACGTCAACACCAACACCCTGGAACACACACACAAGTAAACAACTGTATCAACAACCGAACCACAGCCAGCGCACACCCCGTCCCTGACAGACTACACACATGTGAGCTCACGCCACCACAGGTACCCTTTACTGTATGCGGTTCCCCGCGAGCAGCTCCCCTGGCCGGAGACAGACATGGCCTAGACAGGCCCTGCTGCTAGTGTGTGTGCCCACGTGTGGTGTCTGGTATGGTGCCTGTGTGTTCACGTGTGCCCATCTGCAGGCATGCCCCTGCAAGCATCTGCACGCACGCACACGCACACACACGCCAGTCAGACACCATAAACACAACGGAGAACAGCAATGCAGCTGGCCAATCAAAGAGCCAAAGTATGTATCTGTGAAAGAACACAAAATAAAAACACTTTTCTCATGGTCCTAATTACAACAGTGTCTGTGCTCTGTGAAAGCCGTCTAAACACAGTCCTATTAGAGCATTGTAGCGGGACCACCCGAGACGGTGGGAGACACTGGCACAGAAGAGGCACAAAGGAAGATATAACAGAGGAAGGAACTATGTGAGATAGACAGATGGGACCTGTGAACAAGATGGTGGAAATGATGAGGCCACGTCTCTGTGTGTGTGTGTGTGTGCCAGTGTTAAACAGGCTGTGACCAGTCGAGGTCTGCTTTATGCTCGCTGCCAGACTTGCTCGTGTGCCCTTGTGCATTAACCGCCCCGTCACAGCCCAGCACCACCCACCTGCTGCAGGGGCCACCCCCGGAGTCCGTCTGCCCGGGGACCGACACACTCAGCCTGGGGAAGTCCGGCCGGACGGGGGCGGGGATGCTCCACTGGGCCGACCCGGCCCCGGTGGCGTCCGGGAGCAGGCTGAAGAGCATGTGCCTGAGGGGCGGAGGGGACTCCGCCTCGTCTCCGACCAGGTCCCAGCAGGGGACGCAGCAGGTTGCGGGGCGGGCCTGGTCCTCTGAGGGGGGCAGGGCGAAGGCTGCCGTGTCTGGGAGCTCACAGGGCTGGCGGGGGGGAAGGAGGGGTGTCAGGGAGGGATATAGGAAGGCACCAGGGAAGACAGGAGGAGAAGAAAGAGGAGACAGAAGAGGCTGGCGGTTAGGGGAAAGATACACTGAGAAACCGCACCGTTAGCGTATACGCTCTTCTTTCTCCCTCTGAGCTTAGTGCTAAATTGGTAGCAGAGGAGCCCTGCTGCGTTGGTTTAGCAGCCAGTGAGCAGTTGAGTACTGCGGGGATTAGGCACTAAGCATGATGAATAGCCCGACTAGAAAGACATTCCTGCCCTTGTTTGTGGTCTGTGTTATTGTTGAGGCCATTGCCAGCGCTATAGTTTTTTTTTAAAGTCATTTTTTTTCTTCTTCTATTTTTTCTTCTTCTTTGGATAGGTTTTTCAGTCAATTAGTGGCAACTGGCAGTCTCTGCCAACCTCCTTTAAGGGGATCTGAAGCCTCGTTAAATGACATCACTGCATTGTTGCGCTCTTTGGGGACATGCGGCAGATGAAAGCGAAGGAGGAAACCTGCATCCAATTCTGGGTGTTTGTCTAATGTTCCTGTGAAGTGCCACTGCCACATGGTGAGAGCTCAGCATGATGTGCAGGGGAGGGGGAGGGGGGAATAACATGATCTGATGGAAAATGGTTTGCTTCATCCTCTGTATGTGCAGAAGAGTGTGTGTGTGTGTGTGTGTGAGAGGGAGCGAGAGAGAGAGAGAGTGCATGTCAATGTATATATACGGATGTGATGACAGAGAGAGAGAGAGAGAGAGAGAGAGAGATAGAGAGAGAGGGAGAGAGGGAGAGAGAGAGTGCATGTCAATGTATATATATGGATGTGATGACAACAGAGAGAAAGAGAGATAGAGATAGAGAGATAGAGATAGAGATAGAGAGAGAGATAGAGTGCATGTCAATGTATATGTATGGATGTGGGACAGACTGTGGCCAGTGTGTGTGCGTGTGTGTACTACCTGGCTGTCTGTGGTCAGTGCGCAGGCAGACAGCAGAGGCCTGCACTGAATGGTGTAAGGAGTGTTGTTCACAACAATGGTCCTGTCTTCTATCTGCAGAATCTGGATGCCATATCTCACCACGGAGGACACACAGAACTGACACAGCTGTAGAGGACATATACAGTATCAGTACACATTAGCAAGATAACAACCAACTGGAGCGCAGTATCACACTTCTGAAGGCCTCATTTTGCTTTAAGTATAAGAAAGAAACAACCACCCCCTGTAAATACTCAAACCTAGCATGAAATAAATGTAGCTATAGTGTGTTTCTCTTGACTTCCCCATAACAATATTACTGCATTGCTCGGCAAGCGGCCCTATGTTCTCAGGGCTGTATTTGACCGATGTATGTCCAACCTTCTGCCGTCCAGGAAAGGCCCCCAGGGTGATGTCCGCCTCCACGAAGCCCTCCTCGTCCAGGGTGACCACCTCGGCCCCGGAGCCCTCCTTCCAGCGTGGGGAGGTCAGGTCGTGGACCAGCTTGAGAGCGGTGGACTTGTGGACGGTGTTGGTGTGGGCCCAGTAGATGCCGATCTGGAAGGCCTCCTGGAAAGGCAATGCAGGCGAGAGAACAGGAGCACACACACACACACACATCAGTACAGTCAGGATATACTGAATGTGACCTTGGTGAACAGTCCCTTTCATTTGTGGCTCGGCTGTCCTATTCTCCAACGTGTCAGAGCAGAATCATTGCAAGGCCCATTACCCGTTGCACTGTGAGAGAGAAGCAATGTGCAGTCCCCTCGGTCTGTTGAAAATGTCTCTTCTGGCACAGGAATGTGGACTTCTGGCCAATCACAATCCTAAAAAATGTCTGCAGTTATGCAGACATTCAACATTTTCTTAAGACTAAGGATTTTATGATGGCAAAACAATTTGGCTCAGGTAGAATAGAATGCAAATTGGAATACCCTAAATTGTGGAGGTTTTTTTTTAGCTGTAAACTATAAATAAAAGAACTGAGCTGTGATGAGACGCACGTCATATCTGTTTAAAATCACTAAAGGTCCTTTCTAGCTTCCGAGCGTACATTGCGTGCATCATCAAAATCAATGGATGTGCATGGGGTCCGGTCCCCCTCTCAGCCTCTCCCCTCACCCAGCTCCTTACTACGGTTTAAAGTCAGGCTCAGAGCTGGGGTGCACTTGAAGTACCTCGGGCTAAGAGCCTGACTGACATTTGGCAAGCAGAGACGCACAGCATCACAGCGGACACAAGAGCTAAACCGTTAGCTAAACCAAGAGCTAAACATTTTCCAACAGTCGTCGGCCCTGACGCACGGCGATGGCCAAGGCATTGTCATTCTTTGCTGCTACTTTGTCATGAGACAGGCGCTATAATGCCTTATTCTTTTCTTTTTTTCTATTGTACAAGCTGAGGCTATAATTATATTCACATCCATTTATTTTGCTTCCATCTGATTGAGTGAAACGGACCTTGTGCTTTTGATATGCTGTCTGCTTACTTATCAGTAGGGCTTGTGGCTGAGCGCTCTGTGCGTGCTGTGTTCCACAGAGGGAAGAAAACCATATGCAGAACCCTCTGCTCTCAGAAGCTAATGGATATGCAAGAATTGCCTACTGTATATACTAACTGTAGAGCGCACTTGGGGCAAATAAACAAGCAAGGGAATGTTTCAGTCTTGGTGTTTTATGCATGCTTTCCAAGCTTGAAAAGATAGTTTTCCTCTATAGAACAGGCATACAAATACTACATACACCTTAACTAACCTTATAGTTTATTGATAGCAGCTGTTATCCCAATAAAATATATTCTAACCTACTGATTTTTATTGAATTGCAGATGTTAGATTTGCTACAGGACTTCCCTGGCTTGTAAGTCGATTACTCTTTCAACGTGTATCTGTATAATGCTATGGACTTCGCCTGGTGGCTCAGATGTGCGCCCACCTTGAAGTTGGGCGGCACGATGACCTTGCCGGCTGGTATCTGCAGGACGATGGTCTCCCCTTCAAACAGCCACAGGTCCCAGTGGGAGTGGTTGGCCAGCAGGGCCCAGGGCAAGAGCTCCACCAGCAGGGTGTTCAGGCCTGACTTCCAGCAGGACAGCTTTACCTGCATGGGGCTGTCCCACTGGGCAAGGGGCTCCAGCACAGCCCTGTGGAGACATACAGAGAGAGGTGGGCAATAGTCACTTGGAATCATTTGCGTATAAAAGCATTTTGAACATTACTGTGTGTATTGCTAATTAAAGGCAGGGTCAGTCATTAGAGATCTCTTGCATACTTTGAGCTCAAATCAAAACAGTATCGCTCCGTGGCTCTCTGCGGTGCCGCCCCACACATTGATATGCATTGTGAAGCAAAGCATAGAACTTCTGCTTTGTTGATGCACCTATTTACAGGGCGAAAGGCTGTGTAGAAGTATCAGACTATGTTTTAAACACGCACCGGGAACGGTAAGCTAGCGAAAGGCAAGGAGATATTTGTTGAATTTGACAAAAAGTGTATTAGCTTACATTTAGCTTGCAATAGCTGACTTTACCGTTAACGCTTAATTACACAGAACTAACTAGCACCTAGAAACTAAAGAAACGCACACCTAAAGTAAAACACTGACCACCTCAAACCCACGTGACTAACACAGCACACAGCTACAGCACTACCTCTGGTGTGTGATACTGCTTAAACAAAGACAAGAGGATAGGGCATATATTCAGACATACACTTTCACACACCATAACTATTAACTGCTATCCTAATCAAATATATTCTAACCTACTGATTTGTATTGAATTGCAGATGTTAGATTTGCTACAGGACTTCCCTGGCTTGTCCTAAGGCGACTATTTGATCAACATGTATCTGTATAATGCCATGGATTTGGCCTGGGTGTTCTACATGTAGACGACTCCAGCGCAGCCAGAGCACCACCAATACAGACATACAAACACCAATGCACAGACTTTCAAGTAACTACAAGAGTTGAACCCCACTGAAACACCTCTGACTCCTTGTTTTTCTGTATTTTGAAGGGCAGCGCTGTATTTAGTCTCAAATTGGCATTTTAGTTTAGCTAAACAACCCACTTTGACATCACCGATACAATAGAGACCATTAACACGCTGGCAACCACCACACAAATACACAGAAAGCGAGCGTACACAAACAACAGCAGTTGAGTAGGCATCTGGCAGCACACAGGGGCATCACAGACGTACACTCACACAGCCATTTTTCCGCCCGTCCGTTGACAACACAGTCGTTTCATGGCAATCATGGTCTTGTGAATCCTAAACAGTGCTGGGTGCCAGAGACGAGCTAGACAAACAGTTCAAGCAGACTTGGAGATCAAAGTCAACAAACGGTGACCCAAAGTCTTCTCTCTGGCCTCGAGACAGCTCCGCTCCCCACTGCATACCTTACTCTCTCAGGCTCCCCAAATATACCCACAATTCCTGTGCCAAAAGAGATAAAAACATTTGACCATTTGGCCTGGTGTGTGTAGTTTATAAAGGGCATTGACCTCAGGCTTGAGGGTACCAAAGAAGGTCTCATACTGTAAGTCACATGACCGGGCACACTAAAAGGTAAGTGAAAGAAATGTGCTCTTTAGATCTTGTCAGGTCTGGCCTGACAAGGGGGACCACCCCCCCCCCCCCCACACACACACACACATACTCGCCCCAACCACTACAAGATGTTTGTTTAATGATTGCGGAGGTGGCGCTCTGCTATTAGAATCGCAGCAGAGAAAGAAAAACAACATTTAGCACTTTCAACTTCCTGTGCCCACCAAGACACAATATTTACACACTCTTAGCCATGCAGTCCGGTAGATTCTGCACCGTACTAGCAAGCATGGACCCTCTGTCCTAACAGCACACTGTAGTATAAATGTTATCAACCAAACTAAATATATACAAATTGAATCGTGGCTTACATTTCTTTGCAAGTTACACAAGCATTTAGCATCACCAAAGTATCCTTTCATAGTCACACCAAAGATTTTGTCTTTGCAATCACTTTCCCAGCCCAGACGATTTGCTGCATGATGGGAAATGTGCCTTGGGCTGTTGGTTCTCTGAGAGGTCTCATTGACAGACACACCCAACACCTATGGGACAGCATCGTGTGTGCTATATTATATTATTATATATTATGTGTCCGATTTAAAGGTGACCCAGGAGTAGAGTATATGTGTGTGTGCGTGCACGCGTGCATGCGCAGGAGAAGCTGTAGAAACCACATATGGCCCATGTGTCCCACTGGGATTGTGTATAACAATGCCTCTAACAGCCCATATGGGTGAGCTCTCTGCTATCAAGATGTGATCGCCGTGTGACAAACGACGTTTGCCAGAGTGACGTTTGCGGCCAGCCTCACCATGTGCGCGCGCGGCCCTGCGGTACGCACACAAATGCGGATCACGTGCGCGCGCCTGCACCACAGACGTGCCGCCGCAGATGTGCGCGTGTGCGCGGGGGCCACGGAGAGCTTAAGAAACCTGCGCCAACTTTTAAAACGATTAACTGACTTCAAAGCCCGCGCACTCGTGTGGGAAAGTGAGCGTGTGTGACAGGGGTGACAGCCTAAATCTGGTCCATGGGGGGACAGCATTGTCTTCGCTGCTTTATTACGGGAACAAAGAGGCAGCAATAAAGAGAAGCCTCGCTCGTTAAGGGGGCACTGTCTTGCACAACTCTGCTTTGAGGGGGAACGCCATGCAAAGACCACTCTTATAAAAACATAATGGTGGGTCTCCAAAACTCAGTTGCGAAAGGGTAATGACCAGATTTAAGGCTTGCCGCAGAGAGTGGTGTAATAAAGATGAAAAAGAAGTACAACTGCTGACAAATTATGGAATATTTCAGAATGTCCTGGTGGTTGCATTCCGTGCCGTGTGCAGTTTAAATGTGATTCATGTGATTTCAATGCAAATTCCTGTTATTCGTTATCTGCCTCGATGTCCACAGTGAGAATTGCCCAGCACACAGATAAGCAGCGGACTGGGTTCTATTTACTATGCCAGGGTTCTCTGTAAACTAGCTACTCTATTTGTTCTAACATTTGCCATGCATTCACATTTTTTACCATGGTTTACTCTTGTTTATCAGACAAATAAACCGGGCGGTAAATATATTCACAAAACGAGTGTAGGGTAACATACTGTATACTGCAGTGGTCCTCAAAATGGGAGTTAGTCACTTTAGTTAATCATGTGTAGCTGTTTATATACAGCACCCTTCATAATCCAGCTAGATCCGCATGTGTGTTTGAGTGCTGGCATCTCCTTTTGGCCCACGCTACCTTGTGTCAGTGTCCTTGGTGACATAGGGCCACGGCGGGCCAATGCAGACCTTGGGGCCGTAGAAGTCAGCCAGGATGCGCTCCAGGTTGTCTTCACAGCCGGCCTGGTTGACGATCTGCTTTATCAGGCCAGTGGAGACGGGCACAGCGCAATGAGATGCATCTTCCTCCTCCCTGGGACAGACACGCACGCACGCGCACACACACACAGACAGGGATACACTGATTCAATATAGAGCTCTTTCTGTGTGGTTCCGTGGTTTCGTGCAGTAACTGTTGTGCAAAACACACACACACACACAACACAGTTGTATTTGTGGCTGATAACATGACACATACAGTGTATTATGTATATCTTACATGAGCCTTTCTGGCTTGGAAACGGTTTACTGCCTTCACTCGCTCGATGAGAGCTTGGCTAGCACGGCTACACAATACAGAATAAGACATTCGCTGACGGTATCTGATCACTCACATTGTTTTGTTTAGCACAACTGGACTGAACCCCACTTCAACTCCCTTACACATCAAAGAGGGGCCAATCTCACTTCGTAACCCCGCGACATGCAATCTTTCCTCACAACCGCTAATTCACAAAGATCACAGAAGAAGCTCAGCAGCAGTAAATATTCCTATTGGATACTTGAGCCCCTGACACCCCCCTAAACTATCTAACAGCCTCTTCTCTCTGTCTGTGGGCGCCCCCTTCCACCTCTTCACCCCCGGAGCAGCAGTGCATTAATAGAGCCCATTGTCCTGTATGAGGAAGGCGCGCAGGGGATACTGGTTATGGATCTGGGAGAGGACAGGGATGAACAACGGTGCTGACAGGATGCTATTCATTCAGACACTGGTTCCTGGAGTGCTGTGGGCTGGGGGTCCTTGTGTGTGTGTGTGTTTGTGTGTGGGGGGGTGAGATGTCTTCTAATGTGGTGACCAAGCGGAGGAGAGGGGACATATCGCCTCTGGTTACGCCTTGTCGGGCCTGTTGTGTCCCAGACCACATCTGGGCTCTGAGGCTGGTCCATTAGAGGCCACAGCTATGTGTGACTACAGGGAGGGAAGATGAGCTGCTGGCCAGCCAGAACTCAAGGTTTAGATCTGCTGTGTGCTGGAGTCGGAGGAAGGCGGTTGAACACAGGCCTTGTGTGAAGTATATGTCTGAAGGGACATTTGGAAAAGTGGTCTGGGGGTTTGCGAGGATGTTATGGGGTATGTAACCTTGTGCGGTGAGAGGCAGCTTAGCTATGGGATGGACTGTAAACACAAGGAGCATTGTGGTTGAAATCCAGGACAGACAAGACAGTTGTTCTTTGAGCTTTCTTCTTGTGTGCATAGAAAAAAAAAGAAGAAAAAAAAGTTCTCTACAACAACAGAGTCCAAATATATCCTCAGTCCCTGTATGGCTGCTGTGGTTCCCTTCATGGCAGTCCAAATCAAAACAAACTTTGTGACCAGATATCTAAACACCAAACAGCTACAGGGAAACTTCTCTCCAGGGAGGACAATTACACCCAAGGTTTAGTCTGTTTATTCACATCACCGCCAGCCGCTACCAAAGTGGTGGTTTTTCTTCCCGGGATCTACATAGAAACAACAGAGATTACCGATGTGTAGATAAGAGCGACATCGATGTACGTGTGGTTGTGTATCGCGGGGGTGGGGTGGAGAAGGGCAATCAGGCTGCCAGGGTTGGCAGATACTTTGTCATGGGGCCACCCAGGATGCAACAAGCACCATAAGATGTACCGTGGCACAACGGATAAAAACTCCAAATACAGAAAAATACCAGGACTCAAACGGATATAGACATATTATATAGATATATTGTGTCAAGATCAGGGTTCCCACTCTAAGTCAATTGTCAAATTCTCTGACTTTCCATGACCTATATTGAACGGAAAAACCGCCAGAATGTCTCTGTAAAAGAGACAGACAGCATCAAACACAAAAATGTCTTCATATATGTAATGGAAAACACAAAATCCAGGCACCATGTGACAAAATATAATGCATTAAGGCTCTCAGGAATTATGTACTGTTTCACATTCACCTGTATCAACTTCTCTCACATAATATTATTCCTGCTGAGTCAACTAACTGTCATGTTTTACTCTTCTGTACTTTTTAATGTCTTGTTTGGGGAAGTAACATGCAACGGATTTTAATCACATCACTGACAATGTGGCACTTATTCTCGTTAGTGTGCAAATAAGTGTGTCTTGTTGAGACCTCTTAAAATCGAATGTGAAGCACACTAGAATTTTGACTGACTACAATTTAAATATGCGCCAAATAAAATTCCCTGATTTTCCATGATTTGACCCAGAAAAATTATAAAATTCACTGACTTTCCATTTCTGGAATAAACCCTTTTTTGATATTCCAGATATTCCAGAAATTCCATGACCCGTGGGAACTCTGTAAGATGTGTTTAGGATGTATGTGTCACATATTTGATTCAGCATTTGACGACCCAATATGCTTTTAGTATGGCAGATTGGGATTTTAGACTGACAGACTGGGCAGACTGGGATTTTATTTTAGGCACATCACCAAGAGCCTTTGTTGTGCACCAAGGGATCTGACCAATGGAAAGAAAAAAAAAAGAGTCTGATGCTATCAAACACCCAGAACTTGGATTTAAAAGCATAAACAATATAACCCCCCCCCCTTCCTGTGCTGGCAGCTGGGGACACAATGGTGTGTGGGCAGTGGTGTCTATGTGACACACTGTCCATGATGAAGTGGTGGCTGTCACACTCACACTGGCAAGGACAAACTCAGCTCACCAAGGCTCAGACACAGGGACCACACACGCAAACACGTGAACTTTTTGGGGACAAAAACCTGCTCTCTGTTAGGGCCCCTATCTAAATGAGGTGTAATTATGGGCCAACCTGACATGGTGGAATGGGGGCTGTGTATCTGCCCCTGCCCAGCTGGCTTCCACCTACCCTGAAACATGCCTGGACTCCACTGGAACACATCTCCCCGCTGGCTCACACATATCACCATGTGCTGCGAGGAAATGTTAAGTCTCTGTCTCTCTCTCTGCTAAATACAGTCACATAAAGCCTATTAGGGAGACGGGAGTCAGAGCGAGTCATTCGCTGGGGTGACGTAAGAAGCCCTGTGGAATGAGGAGAGCCTCAAATAAACGGTCCTGCCCGGTAGGACGGACAAACAAGAAGCCCCGTGGCTGACGTCAGGCAGTCCGTGACGCATTAGGGGCTGGGCACCCATGGGACCACGCGTTCTGGGAAGAGGGTGAGGTCGTTTACGTGCATGAAACACCAAACATTGAATGCTCAAACATTCTCAGAGCGTGACGGAGTTCGCCATTAGATATTGAATTATGGACGCTGAGATGAATTGCGGTCACGTGGTCTGAGCTATTTATATTTACACGTTTTATTTGAATTCAACGCTGAGGAGGAAATGATGGACGACGCATTCCTCTGTTTAGTGGCATGGGTTGTTTATTGAATAGAATGCATGTGCAGGAGCACAGATGTGGGCCCACAGTATGTTTGGACCTGGACGGAAAGGTTCATTCCATCAGTTATATTTTGATATTACTACACATTACAAGTCATATATGGACACAAAGACTATTCCACAAAGCAGGATAGAGAGTGATGAAAATCCATAAATGGAAAAATAATGGGGGCTTTTGGTAGTCCAGGTGTATTGTGGGCAATGAAGTCTAATGCTGTAATCGTTTGTTTTACCTGGCTTGGAAGGTGAGATGATGCGTGATGTCTGCCTCAATGTTTAACAGGGGTTCCTGGTAACCCTGCCCCGGGATCAGTTGAGTCTCTTTGAGTCCCAGGCTCCTCTTCTCTATGTGGATGATGACCGGGTCGGGCAAGTGACTCCTCATCACAAACAGTGGGCTGAACACCACCTGAGATCCAGCACCAGAGAACAGTACACTTCATCAACCGCCACCATGTCGGTGAGCTGGCTGGGTAAGAAAATTAGCTCCTTTAGCTTTCTGTATAGGCCGGCCATCCAATTCCCAAAGCTGCCGCCCTGAGTTTTATAGCTTTGTGTGTCTTGAGCATGCGTGTGCTTTGTTAATTAATTGCACGTTTCTCTCATTACATAGTGGATGATGGAGCGGCCTTTGTGTAAATACACAACACTGCAATTACATGATAGAATGCTTTTAATCACGGCGGGTGTGAAGTCCATGTGAAGTCACAACACACCCTGAAATAACAAAACCACACGTTTACGCTTCTGTGTTGGAATATACCATGGATAAGATTCACTTTTGGCTCACGAGTGTGTGTTTGTGCTTCTGTTTGCAGGCGACTCACCACCCTCTGTTGCATGGGAGAGTCAGGCTCAATGGAGAGGATGGTGCACCACACATACAGCAGGGAGCCATTGGAGCACGGGACCTGGGGATAAAGACAGATAAAGATAAAGATAAAGTGTGACTGGTAGCCATCTAAGCATTTAACCTGGCAGCCTCTTCAAAACATGACTAGTTTGTGATTAGTTTGGTCTTATTGGTGCCAAGTGAGTCTGAAACAACCTTGTGTCTGGGCACTTCATCTGGGACACCACATTTTATCTAGACACATTGCATACATTTTACAGTATTTATTGACAATTTAAAGGGCCAGGATGTACCTGACGCTGGTGTTCTGACTGGGGAGTTTTACATATAAAATATAATTCTTATAATACATATTTAAAACACATTCTGCTTTGGTTTAGTTACACTTGAAATCAACGTCATATTAAACAAATATTTTGCCGTACATGTCCTTGTTGTGACAGTTCAGTGTGTTCAAACAGTGTCGCTTAATGTAAACATATTTGTGTTTTTCTGTGGTTAGATACAACCAGAAATTAACAGAGATATGTGATGGCCACTCAGTTTACTGACACAATGTTAACAGCCTGCATCAGAAACACATTATTTTGTTTTGGTCCTGAAAACCCCTCACTTGGCTTCCCCCAGTAGTTCAAACCTAAATCTCCCCAAAGCCCTCCTTTTTCCACCAACAGGGCTGAAGAGAAGAAGGCGACTGACAACTTAACTGTTAGTGCTGGATAATGGGCTATTAAAGGCAGTCAGATCTCAGGAAGATTTAAAAGCTGAGAACGTGCCCTGTGAAGGCTGAGTGCTCCGAATGTGCCGCTGGTGTTCGGCCCCTTTGCCCGTCGCTCCTCGTTAAAGCACAGCTAAGCCAAGGCCCATTACGGCCCATCACATTTATGACAGTCCGGGGATTACGATTGATGAAAAAGGGAATGGGGCAAAGCAGCAGAGCGAACATTCAGTTCTAATGCACTGCCCCCCCCTCCACCTTTCAGCAAACAACATGCGTTGTGAACATTTCTCTGCACGAGGGAGTAAAAACATTGGCAAGCGCCGGCGCTGAAACGCACCGGGGCCTGATCCACCAAAAACACTCACGAAACGCAACCTCTGCGCCCGATCAAAAGGTTGAAAAAAAACGACGTCGGGGAGGTGCAGGCAGAGAGAAGATGGCAGAGGCTGATACGGAGCAGATAAGATGGCGCGGGGGGGGGGGGGAAGCGTGAATCGAGAGTGCAAAAGACAGGCAGAGGAGGCCGATACTGATGGGGTCAAGGGAGAGTCTGAGCGGATGGAAAAGAGCTGTGGGGCAGGCACAGGCAAGGATGTGTGGAAACGGAGGAGAGACACAGATGGAGAGAGAGAGAGAGAGGGAAGACTCTGCTACTAGAGTGGGACGGCTCTCTCTCTCTGTCAGCCAACTGTCTGCATGTGATGAAGGGCTGGTCTCAGTGGAACCAGGTTCTGCTGCAGAAGCACGACAGCTCGCTGAGAGACAGATAGAGAGAGAGAGAGAGGGGGGGAGCAGAGAAGGCGCGAGAGTCTGGCACTGATTCAGCAGCGTGAAAGTGCCTTCAAAGCCTTTCCCTGTGCCCACATATCAGCTCTCTGTTTCCTGCCTATGGTTACTGTTGTTATGAGAGCGTATAAACTGTATGTTCTGCCTCTCAACATGCAGTTTGGGGAGGGGGGGGGGTCTTTGAAGGCCTATCTGACAGGACGATCTCAATCTGCTCTCCCTGTCGGTGGGTGGGTGGGGACGGAGGAGCGCCCACCCAGCGAGGACGAAGGGGAGACGAGAGAGTTGGTGGTCCGTCCACGGGCTCCAAACACAGACACCGTGTGTGTGTGTGTGTGTGTGACAGTGTGTTTGTGTGTGTTAGTGGACTGCGGCGTGCATTTGCATGCCTGAGTGCTTACATGCAGTGGTCTTGGTGGCACGTGCGTGTGTGTGTGTGTGTGTCTGTACAGATGGTGGCTGCAACTTCTGTGTGTGCACAAACAGTGTGTGCATGTGTGTGTTTGTGTCAATACAGACAGTATGTGTGTATGTGAGCATGAAATGTGTGTGTGTGTGTGTGAGAGCATAAAGTGTGTGTGTGACAATGACCTGTATGTGGGTGTGTGACGATGAAGTGTGTGTGAGCATGTGTGAGCATGCCTTGTGTGTGTGCGTGCGTGCGTGCGCGTGAGTGAGTGAGTGAGTGAGTTAGTGAGTGAGTGAGTGCGTCTACCTGCACCACGGCGCTCCCCCTGCTGGCCTTCTGCAGACACACGTCCTGGGACCAGTGCTGCTCCCCGCAGGCCCGGACACACAGCTCCGTGACCTCGGCGTCCTCCAGCACGTAGGAGGGCAGCGTGGCCCCGGCCTGCAGGCAGTGGCAGTGCTCCCTCACCACTGTCTGGCCATCGGGCGCCACGTAGTGTTGCACCGCACGCACCTCCATGGCCTGCCACAGGTGGCTGCATATCAGCTGACGGCCGCAGATGATGATCTGGGGGGGGGGGGTTGCGTGATCAGGCACTGTCTTCATTAAAGGCAGGGTCAGTCATTCTAGGAGGATGCTTGCTAACTTCCAGCTCAAATCAACACAATATTCCTCCGCGGCGCCACCCAACGCATCCAAAAGCAGTGTGAAGCAAAGCGTAGTACTCTGGTAGTGCTACGGCTTTGCTGCTGTGGGCAGTGCTCGCCATTTTGTTTATGCTCATGTTTACGCAGCCAGGGCTGTGTATCGGATTATTGTTTTCAACACGCACAGAGAACGGTAAGATAGCATGTGTATTAGCTTACAATTAGCTTGCAATAGCTGACTGTACCTTTAATGCTAGTGGCCTGTTCTGGTGCACACAGACATGCCACTGCAGGTAAAGATACATGGCCAAATAATACCCATAAAGTGATGTAAATTCTTCAGTTACTGCTAGAACTGCAGTCATTCTCAATCTGTGTGACCCTGTGAGACCCCAAATGAAAGAAGGCACGCTACAAGCATGAAAGAATGACAGGTGAAATGAAGGTTAAAAAATGACTATGATTTAAATGAAGGGTTAAAAATTATTTGATTAGTACTGCATAAAGCTCATTCGTGTCAAGACCCTGGTAATCTGCTAATCTAAAGCGACCCCAATGGCGTCCCGCTCCACAGTTGGGAAAGCAAAAGGTATTGCAGGTATTAGAATCAGAGCGATGCTTTACATTACACATGGTCCGTCACCGGGGGTGTCACACTCCTTAAATCATACAAACTACAAGGCCCGTGACACAGACTAAGCACTGGGATGAGGCTTTCAATCATAGCGCAAAGCATCTACTGTAAATCTTTACAAGTGCAGGTTCAACTTTCGCTGACACATTAAACGAGTCCAGGAGTCCTGTTCTTATCAAAGGTCTGCTCTATAAAGCCTGACTGCTTCCTTGCTGCCTGATAGTGTTCTGGGGTCACGCCACACACACACACACACACACACGTGAACATCTTCTGGCAGTCAGATGGCTTTCTCATCCTCTTTCAGTCACGTACAATGCACAAACACAAAACACATGTGCGTCTAGGTGGGTGCACGTGTGTACACTACATGGGCGTGCATGCATGTGCGGGCACTTACTCAAACACACATACACACACACATAGCCAAGCCACATGGGAGCCCTCATCTGAGGCTGACATATCTAATTGAGCTCAGAATTGATTGTTTCCACCATCTTGTGTGGTGTGTGTGTGTGTGTGTGTGTGTGTCGTGGCACTGATAATGCTCTCAGGGGAGAGAGAGAGCTCTTGGCCCTAAATATGGGCATCCTGCTCTTTTCATCAATCACTGCTTTATATCCACTCACACCTGCAGATAACGCCACCAGCACACACACACACACACACACACACACACCATGCACAAACACATACAGCGTGTGGAGAGGCAGAGGCAGTGAGAGACAACACACACAAGTCATCAGAATGTAAGCCATCCAACTCCATGGAAGAGGACATGTGTCTTCCTCCCCTTCAAGCAGACCTCCTCTCCCATTAGGGTGCTCCATGAGGACGCCATGTGCGCCCAGGGCAACGTGGCCTATATACATTCTACGAGGGGGATTTCTCAACAGCAGTCAACAGAAGGCAGCGACATGAGCAATAAAATCAGCCATCATAACAAAGGGCAGATACAGCGTGCGGAAGCGCGCTGGCCCAGCCACGCCTGGAGCGGGCCTTGTGTTGGGACTAGATGCTCCGAGCCGAAGACGGATGGCGTGCTCGCGGACAGCGCTGCGGGGGAGGAACGCGAGGGGTCGAGGGGTCTGTTTTGTCTGGAGGGCGGAGGGCTGGGGGCGTGCGCGACCCGTGACGACGTTTACCTAACAACGCGTCACCACGGTCACCCTCTGGCATCGCTGCGTTCTCTGGAATTACAAACGGCCCTGTGTCGCATTTGTGGCATGGGATGGGGGGGGGGGAGGGGTTAAAACATAACTCACCACAATTCTTTCCTCTGCTGCAAAGACACACATGTCAGTGAGGATATGTACGATTGTTTTACAACGCCTTCCGCTCCTCACCCCCCCATGCTAGGAGAAGGCATTGTGTTTGTTCTTCCTCGCTGAATGAAGGGCGAATTGCTCTTTGGATCTCTTAAGGGTTTTGAGAATCGTTTTTATGCAAAAATACAACAGAGCAAAATCTGTTTTTGATCAGTCACCATATCATAACACTGCAGAGAGTGAACCATAAGAGCACACAGAGTGGGAATATAGAGGGGCTTTACACTGACACACGACACAGATGCAGCACTGCAGGTCTAAGTTTGGCTGTGACCTGCCCGAAATTAAATATCACTTGATCTGGCTCCGGCCTCCCTTAGGGCCACTGCTGAGCTCAGGATGACAAATCAAGAGCACTACGAATAAGATGAGATGCTCAGATCAGCAGAAAGTGTGACTGAGACACGACCGGTCTCTGTTATTCCCTATGCGGCCTGCCTGATATGCCAGTAAATACATTAGACTAATGCGAACAATCTGTCAAATCAACTAATTGGAACTGGAGTACTGGCCATGCTCGCTCAGACTCATTATGAATCTGTGTGACTCCCACATGCTTTAGTCGTGCTGTGTAGGCTTCATAACTGTGACTGCTTATCTCTCTTCTGCCATATCACCAGATAATGTTGATGTGGGTGAATGGGAATCCACCTTAATCTGACCCTGACAGCAGTCCCACTTTAATGAACATTTGTGCCTGGAGAGACAACATTAGCATGCATCTAAACATAGCGTCTGATGATATTACCATTGCGTTGATAAGGGGCACTATGTTTATAATTGGAATGATTTTTGTTAACACTGGACATGCTTTGGAAGTGCGAGAAATTATCTCCATTATTCTACTTAATAGTATTGTATAATTTGCAATATTTTAAATGTTTCAAAACAATTCATACGATTTCCCAGGTAGTAAATCTGTCTGCATGCTTTGCAAATACCCTTCATTACTAATAGCACACTCCCAATCGGAACCATTCATCATGTTGCTTTGAGCGTCTCTCTGGAGAGATGCTGTCATGAGGACATAGTCCCCCTGCTGGCTACAGCACATACACACAGACCACCAGCAGTGAGGCGGCGCTCTACTCAGAGATGAACACACACACACACACACACACACACCTGCTTCTGGACCCCGTTAAGCCGCAGCACCTTGATGATGAGCGAGGCGGTGCGTCCTTTGTACTGGATGGTCCTCACCAGGGTGCCCGCGTTGTCCACGCTGAAGGCCTCAGACCAGCGCCAGTTACCCCAGCCCTCCACGCAGATGTGCAGCAGCTGAGAGAGAGAGAGAGAGAGAGAGGGAGGGAGAGAGGGAGGGAGAGAGGGAGGGAGAGAGAGAGAGTGATAGAGAGAGAGAGAGGGAGAGAGAGTGAGAGAGAGAGAGGGAGGGAGAGAGAGTGAGCGAGAGAGAGAGAGAGAGAGAGAGAGTGAGAGGGAGAGAGAGTGAGAGTGAGAGAGAGAGGGAGAGGGAGAGAGAGAGAGGGAGAGAGAGAGAGAGTGAGAGAGAGAGGGCGGGTGAGAGAGAGAGGGCGGGTGAGAGAGAGAGAGAGAGAGAGAGAGAGAGAGAGAGAGAGAGAGAGAGCAGACAACAGAGGTTAGACTCTGTGGCCCATATATAACCCGGAGCAGGCGGCGAGAAAAAAAATAGAGTCTGTGTTTAGAAGCCTTGGCTGGGGAGAGAAGAGCGACAAAGATCCTGTTTACTGGTGCTGAACAGGCTCAGCAGGCCTGCTGCTGCTGCTGCTGCTGCTGCTGGAAGGGGACATGGAAGGTCACACACAATAAACTGGCTGGTGGAAAACAGCTGATATGGAAGCCTTTACGTCTGTGTGTGTGTGTGTGTGGTTGTGGCAGGCCCTGCTCTCACAAAGTCTAAATAAGAGGCAGATAGTCTGGCTCTGATCTCTCCCGGGTTCCCATCCATCACCACAGGCTGTACCAGACCAAAGTGTGTGGCTGGCCTGGGCTTAGACTCAGACAAGAAAGTCAGGAGCTCCACACACCCAGACGCCACCATTATCTATTGATGTACGCTCACCAAAACAGCGGGGTCAGCGCTTCTGGTTGCAGGACTTTACCCACCCCCACACAAGAGATGCCATCTCCTCTGTTCACTAGCCACATCTGGGCACCTATCGAGTAACAGACCTAGCGATGTTTTCCATTGAGCACATCTGCGCTAGAGCGTTTTCCTTCCTAGACATACTACCTTGCTTCACCACGCGTTCGCACATTCATTTGTCAAACAACAGCCAGCGTGGGTCGCAGGCGTTAATGGTCACAATACGGGAACAAAACCATAAATACTGGATGAGATCTGAAGCGTCACCCTCCACCTCCAGGGTTGAGTGACCTCTCACCCGGGTGAACTTGGCTAGTCGCTGTAGCTGCCAACACAGCTTCAAACAAAGACGAGCAGATAATAAGGTGGGTGTGGGGGGGGGGGGGGGGGGGGGGGCGGGGGCAAA